>VWZN01011571.1:20913-31131 GCA_013396955.1 Regulus satrapa | reverse complement strand
GAGAAACTGAAGTGGTAACAGCAGTTAGGAGGCACAATTCAGGTCTCAAGGGAATATATCCATAAATATCTGTGGCTAGTTGTCCTGGGTTTGCCAGCACTCAACCCACTATACCAGTCAAAAGAACTGATACAATTTTTAATAGTGTTAGGAGCACAGTAATTGGTAGCAATTTTGTAGAGTAGAATGAAATGGCAAAGTATATGTCATAATGCAGAGGAGGTAGAAAGATTGAGCTAATGGCCCTGTTTTGTCCTTTTTGTGCTGTGTTTGTGCCTTGCTATAGTAATAAAATTTCATTTCTGTTACTGATAGTGGAAGAATTTTCAGTGGAAAGTATTTGATATCTTGGGGTGACAAAATCCCTTTATCCAGGTGATCTGAAAGGTTTTGCTGAGGCAAAGTTGGTTGGCTGGAGATATTTCTCAGTTCTGGGGGAAGCTACCTTTGGAAGAAAGAGTAAGTGTAGAATGGTTTATTCTGTGTTTGTGCTGGGCTCGGGGAACAGAGAGGCTGATGGGCTGTGCAAGAGATAGGTAAATAAATGGGACTTAATCAATAATCTCTGCTCTTTCTTGGAAAAGAGACTGTCAGATTGTCATTCAAAACCAAACAGGACCTAACTTGGTGTTCTTCCCCATTTCTGCTGTGGTTTACCTTCCTAGCAAGATCTTACTGCTCTCTGCTTTGACCCCAGTGGGATGTTTGCCAGTGCATTTATCCACCCTGTGAGATTCCCTTGCCTCTGGAGACCAGGACCTGCTCCAGGGTAGGGAGCAGTGCTGTGTGTTCTCAGCCTGCGCTGGGGATGGGTCCTGTGGGGAAATAAATCCACTCTTGGTTGTTCCTGTCTGTTTTCCTTTGCTCTCTAAAACACTGTAATAATTCCTTCAGGATCCATGTTACCCTTTTTTGATGTTGTGGTAAAAATTTTCTAAGGAATGCATGAGAGTTGGTATTGAACTCCTATTAATTTTGCTAAGGGCTGAACCATCGAGCTGAATTTTATGATGCTTTTCTCTTTAAAACAAAAAATTCTGGTTGATAGAACACACAGAATGTGAATACTACTGCAGTTTAATGAGGGAATTCCTTATGTACTGCCCAGTACGTATTGAGTTCATTAGCAGTGGTTATTAAAAATGGCCCTTGGAAGAAAAGAAAGCAGAGACCTTGGAAACTGTAGGCAACTGGCATGGTAGGGACTGTATTGTAAAGCAAAGGTTTGGGGTGGAGGGCAAATTCAAATCTGAAAAA
This sequence comes from Regulus satrapa, assembly GCA_013396955.1. NCBI lineage: Eukaryota > Metazoa > Chordata > Aves > Passeriformes > Regulidae > Regulus > Regulus satrapa. The sequence continues at coordinate 29,874 of VWZN01011571.1, read as the reverse complement.
AAATTTGGGATAATTTGTCCTAATATTGTGGAGGTTGACTTATCTGAATTTTGTTTAAATTACTTTTTACTAGGCCACACTAAACTTAAATAAGCAGTCTATTAGCAGGTCACAGTTTAAGGTCAAAACAAACCTCATAAACCATAAGGTGATGCACATCTCATAAAGGTGAGGTGCAAAAACTCAATTTTGTGTTGTCCTTTAAGTGGTCAGATGTACATACATAAGTTGTACATCCTGATATTGATGCAAGAAATCTAATAATTATTTTTTCTAGTAAGCTATGAGTAGTCACTATGAGGAATATCAGATTATTACCTTCATTGTTCATTAAACATGGCTGAAGATCAAAATTTCTCATTATGAAACAGTATGATAGATATACACATTCTTTTTAGACAGAAGTACTCTTCTGGATAAGGATTTTATTATGTGCAGGATACAGCTTTTATTTAAAGCCAGGTTTTCAAGATGCCGGTGAGATTTAATAGAATGTATTTTTTGACTTCTGCATAGCAATGGATTTGACTTGTAAATTACATTTCTTCTCATGTGAGAAGAAATCCACAGTTGGTACTGCCTGCAGCGGTTCCTGAAGTTTAAGCTGTATGTGACTTAGAGGGGGGAAAATCCCATTTCTTTTTTTTTTTTTAGCTTTCTTCTTTCATTCAGCCTTTTCCCCTCTGCTTGATTTAATGACCATGTAGTTATAGTGCATCTGTCCAAGGTGAAAGGAAAAGCAGTGTCAGGGTTCAATAACAGAGACAACAGTATAGGGTTTGTTTCTTAAAATGATCAGCCATGAAATACAAGAAGGTGTAAAGAACTCTTATTTCAAATCCACAGTGGCTGCCTGTATGTTAAATCTAAGATGACGGATTTATTTTCTGAAATCCAGAACCAACACAGTAACCTCTTTTGTTGTGCATATTGCAGACAGGGATATTTGCCCTCTACAGCTCTACCAATATTCATACTTAGAAACAAAGTATTAAATTTAAAATATGCTGACACAAATATTTTCTTGCTGTCTTCTGTTTATTATGAAATCTGGTTCCAAATTACTTAAGGCCTTTTTCTTATTTAAACAATTTCCATGGTATCAGCTCACCGTGCTTTTTGCCTGCCTGACCATTGCTAGGTATGGGCCTGCTGAGGGAAGAACTCCTTAGTACCAAATGTTGGGCACTAATGAAACATGAAACCATCTGCTTCATCATAAAATACAGGACCCTTAAAAATTCCAAACCTTCAGGTCTGTGTTTGGCCCTGTGAAGAAGGATAAGTGTAAAACTCAATGTCAAATGTTAAGTGCAAAATTTAAAAAAGAGCAGAAATCTCTCTTATACAAGATTTCTTTTTCATTTCAGCAGAGCAAAATTCAGTAATAGTGTCATGTGCTCATGTAGCTACCTATTTCAGCGGGAGCTAAGCAGATATTAATAATGTGCTTTTGAAAATCCAGTGGACTCACTTTGTACTTTTACTACTTAGTAAATTGAATACTTTTGCAGAAATTGGCCCTGAGCTCCTAAATGAGAATACATTTTCCATTACTTAATTTTCTTTCATATCTGTCTTGAAGTGTTCAAAATTCTTGCTTGAGTAGCTGTGAAGCTGCTGAACTCAAGTCTGAAGAAGATCTGCTTTTTCCATTTGTTGTCCTCTTTGAAGCAGGTTCCCTCTAGAAATGTGACTTTTCTAAACATTCAAACATTTAGAATAAGAGGCTCTGTTTGAGACAATGTGGCAGAATGGTCTGAATCCTTAAGAGCATGCAGTAAAACACAGTCTTTTTTTAGGTTTACTAAATTAGCAGAGGAGCAGTGCGAGGCACTACGTGCGAAGCACCGAGGCAGCGCCCGGCTTAGGCGTCCAAGAGGACCAAGCTCGTGGGGAAGTCAGCATGGTCAAATCCAATCAATCTGAGCAATTAGAAATGAGCTGAACTTCACTGCTCCGGGTGTCCTGGGCTGTTTTAGACACACGTGCATTGGCATTTATGAGTGTTTGAGCATGGGTGCCTGCAGCAGCTCTGCTGCTTTGGGGGACTGATGAGTTAGAGGCTGAGCAGTGGGGAATGGGAACACGTTGTTCAAGCTCCCCACACAGTAAATCATGATGGAAAACGTTCACTGTTCCCCTGCCTCAGTGTGTGTAGGCTCTGTAGCCCAAAAGCTGGAGCTGTGATTGCCTTGCTTTCTCCGTGTCTGAGTAGTTATGGTGGCTGTTCTGGGCATGGGCTACTTTCCAGCGTATTTCCCAGCAGCAACACCGAGTGGCAGCTGGGCAGAGGTCCCAGGGAATGTCAAGTGTGCAGTGCTGCATGTGCCTGTGTAAAGCAAAGGGCTTTCCATGCTGTGCTCCTTTCCAATGCTTGCTCCTTGGCTGTGTGTATGCTGTGAAGATTTACATACATGTGTGTAGCTCATATGTCTTGAAAAGAGCATTTGTATTTCACAAATTTTAAAATAAGGCCACCAAGATAAATTGTCTTTTAATGTTGGCTGTCCCTTCCAAATAGATTCCCACCCTGCATTTGCAAATCACCTTCAGAATAGCTGATTTTACTGCAAGATTTGTTACTAATGCATAATTTTTGCTAACTAGAAAAATTCTAAGTAGATTTTAAAATTAGACTTTAAAATATTTGATTTGCATCTGTGTTTTTTCTTTGTTGAGTTATGATGTGCCAAAGGACCTGGACTGAAATTCCAGATCCCTTTGTCTATTAGGAAAGCTGCTATATTGACCTATTTTGCCTTAACATTAATTAAATTGGTAGAGGGATGTTCCTTCATTGCCAGGTGCTGTGTAGGGTGCAGTCTCCCTTAGTAACTAGCTTCACTTCGGTGTCATTAGTGTAGGTCTTGACTGGGTAAGACAGATGGTTTGGGATTTGCTATGTCAGAAGAATGCCTTTATTTTCTGGGAGCTTTTTTGATGTGTGCTGTAGATTGTGGCACCATTCAGATGACAGATTTGATCCTGATGTGGCTTCAAGCCAACTCTGCCTTACCTCTGGATGGTTTTCTGAGCCAAGGACTAGCTAAAGTGTCTTCACTATGTGTGAAGTAAGCCAGGTGTAAGCCCGGGGACATGGCACAGGTCCACACTGCAGTGAGATGCAGTTCCAGTAGTTCAAAATGTTTCAGTGGGTCTCTCACAGTGATGGAGTCACATCTGTGAATTTTTGCAGGGTTGAGCCCTAGACCTATGGTAAGGGGTTATAAATGTGGACAGCAGTTGTGAATTTTAAAATAGATTTATGTTCTTATGTTTCATTTTGTGTCTCTGAAAGTTTTCCAGTGGCTTTTAGAGCCCTTCCGAAAATCAGATATGACGAGATACTGCTGGGTTTCAAAGTTCAATTTTACCCAATATTATGTCAGTTTTTTCTTCCTACTTCTCTTTTTAACTAGAGTGCAGTGCAAGTTCACAGATTTGACAACTTTTTAGGCTGGGAAGAGTTGTTTGTGGGATTCTAGAGCTGGAGCGTATGTGGAGTGGTGGGGCCACTGGTGTGGGAAATGATGCCAAACCAACTGGTGGCACTGCAGAGCTGGGTCCTGCTGCTGCTACACCCAGGTCTGTAATAATGCTCTCCCTATTTCTTTACACTCCTTACAGGCAAACAGGGAATACAGCTAAAGATAAATAATAAATGACGGGGATTGTATGGTGAATATCTTCAGCTATGATGTGGAAAATCTTCAGATGGGAACCGTGGCCTGAAAAGGCAGCGCTGAGCCAAGGGGTGAGGAAACTAAAGCCTCTGGTTCTGTGGAGCCCAAACACTTTATTACAGCCACTACAGACTGGGGCCCATCATGGACTGGTGACAGAGGCTTGGGAAGAGGACACACCACAGAAAGGAGAAGCACTGCATTCAAGTGACATATGAGCTAAAAAAGCTAAATTTGTCTGAAAAAGCTAAAATATCATTCAAGCTTTCTGACCTAAGCTTAACTGCACTGTGACTCTGGAGGGTGCCTGTTTTCTTTTAGAAAAAAATGGGCCATCCTATCTCAGTGCATCCATGCCACGGGATCAGATTTTGTTGCCTGGTATAGTTCCTCAGGCAACAGTCTGGGGGCTTAAATTCCTAGCTGTTATCCCTCTTACACAAATGGTAGAGGTCTCACGGCAATGACAAGCAAGGATATTTTAACTGACAATATTGACAGAGACAATTTATAGCCTATTGTGTGGATGCAGCTGCTGAGCATTCATGTCCTGCCACCATCTTGGCATTCCTGACTTTATTTTTGACAAAGGGTCAAAAAAAAAAAAAAAAAAAAAAAAAAAAAACAACAAAAAACCCCCCAAACAAACAAAAAAAAACCAACCCAGAAAAACCCCACAGTCTTCATAACTCAGCATAATACTTATCTTGGCCATTTGCATCTTTTTTTCTGTTGACTTTCTCCAGCTTTCCATCCTTCTTACTTCTCCTATACACACTTACCTTTGGTTGAAAAAAAGAAAGAAAAAGTGTATAAGTAAATGATACTAAACCCATCATCACAAACCTTAAATAAAACTTGGTAACAGAAGAAATGGCAGTTTGATAAATATTTCATATCAATCACTTCTGAAACCAATGAAATTTCTGTATTTACTACTGCAATTAAAAATCTTTTTCCACAGATAACAGACAAAAGGTTTTGAAGGGCCATCTTTTCAAACCTCACTTTTAGGGTTTCCTTAGGATGGTGCTTATTATGGAGAGGATTCTCAGTGTGTTGTGCCAAGGCATTGCAAAGCCTGTGAGCAGCGAGCTGGGGAGAGAGTCTTTGTGCAAGTATATTTTACTTTATGAAACTATTCATTTTACCAGGTAAGATGTGCTCTATCATAAAGCTCAGCCCAGCTGCAGTGCCCCTAAATCATGGAGTATCCCCACCCAACTCCCTCTGAGCTCCCGTTGCTCCCCCAGAGCAGCTGTGGGTTGAAGCACACAAGCCTCAGTGCCCAGCCTGTGCCTGGGCTGTTGGCACCCCGCAGGTGTCAGGAAATCACTTTCTTCCCTTGCCTTCTCCAGCTGATTTTCTGGGGATTGTTAGTATTATTTCCTAAGTTTTTGCAGTATGTTTGACCTTGCCACAGCACAGATAAAAAAGGACACAGCAACATCCCAAAAGTGGTTGAGCAGTGGGTGGAAGATGGTGGTAGATTATTTTCCCCAAGGTAACCTGGATGAAAATCTGAGTCTTTCTTAACCCCTGCTTTTTCCTGGGCTACAGCACAGTGACAAGATATCCAGGACTGTGCAGTTGCATGCTGTGCAGTTGCACCTGGTGGTCAAGGAGTGCTGACCCCATGGGAATTCTGCTCCAAGTGGGAGCTCCCCCCACTGCTGCTGAGGGGCTACTGGGTGTCAGAATGCTGGTCAATCACCCTTAAGATCTTTGGAGTGATCTCCATGCAGTTTGAGCAAAGTACCAAGCAGTTTCAGCCAAGAGGACTGAAATAAATTAAAAGTAAGTGACTTGTGATATCTTGAAAACCAGCTCCACCCTTAGGATTTTTATTTTTTAAACCTTCCCCTGTTTTTCATCTTGCCTGCAGGAAGGCTCAGCCTGCTGGCTGCCTCAGCACACAGAGGAGAGTTTGGTGTGGCTGTGATTGACAGGGCCATGGTGTTCTGTCAAGGAGGTTTTGATTTAGAAACCAAGTGCTTTTGGGAAATTTCAGTGGGATAGCTTCCAGTGACCTGAACTGAAGTTGCCTTTCAAACACAGGGATGCTCATCCTTTTCTATCCCCTTTCCTTCTCTTATTATTCTGCAATCCTTGAGGGGAGACAGGTCTCTGTCACTTCCTGATCTATGCTATTTTTTCCTCTCCCCCTGTCTTTCACCACTGAAGTATCTCAGCAATGCCAGGAGGCTGGTATGCCCCGGGAGGGTAAGAATAGTCTACAATGGCAGAGACCACTCCTGTTGTTGTTTGTCCACTTGCAGTTGCCTGGACAGAGGATCCACACAGAGGTAGGAGCAATTGGATCTGACAAGCTAGAGCCTTTGCAGGACAACGTGTTAAAGCCTGAAGAAGATCAACATGCAAAACTAACAGTCCTGTTCAAATCATCCAAGTAATCCTTCATCAACACATTGTTTTGGCTGAGTTCCTGATTTCTGCCCTTGGCCCCTAGCAAAAATGCCTTCTTTTTATTTTTTTTTTCCTTCACTTTTTTTACCCCCTTTCTTGTCTAGGTCTAATCTCCTTTGGGAATGACAAAACTGTCAGGACATCAGGAGCTGGAAAAGTTTTTGAGCCTGTTCAACATGGAGCACTGGGACTCACTGGGACTTCTGATAGTCACACTCAACTATAATGTGACTTTTGTAGGTAAGTGCTTTAAAAGAGCTCTCTTCTTTCTTTTGCTGCTTCATATCCTGAAGCTACCTATGTGCCCTACTGATAATCAACTTTTATTTCAGACTATGGTTCTGTGATCTGTACAGAAAGTTGTTTTCTTGATGCCTGACAGAAGAGATTAATGTATTTCTTTTCTGGATAAACAGATCACTTCTCTCTCTTTGATAGATTTTTCCTGAACATTGTGTATAATATTCTGGCAAGGTTTTCACATTTGGGTCTTCTTGATGACAGGGCTTCCCATCAGCTGGAAGAAGGGGTCATGGTAAAAACACACAGAAATAATGCTGAATCTATACCACAGAAAGTGAATAGCAGAGCGTATGCAATAGCTTTTGTAACAAAAAAATTAAAGAACAGGACAGAAGACCCAGTCTCTTTTACAGGAAAAAGTTTGTGGTTGCTACCATTGTGTGCTACCAGTGTGGGCAATTATTGCTTTTCATTATTTTGGTAACCAAATGAGGTTCACATGCATTTAAAAAAAAAAAAAAAAATAAAGGTGGACCAAAACAAAACACCATTGTCTTTTCCTCAGCTGTTTGCTTTTATTTTTCACCCCTATTATTTAAATAAGATTCTGTTCCTCTTTCATGGGCTACTTTGAACAAAGTGTGAGCAGAGAAAAACTTTCAAGAGCCCTTTAAAGACTCTTTGCCTGCAGCAGTTGCTGTAGTTTATGCTGTGCACTGCAGGGAGCACCCAGCTGAGCCCCAGCAGGGTTGCTGGAGAGGCTTGTTCTTGTATGTTTAATCAAGATTGGGTCTTTAGGGACAGGGATGCATGGAGGGGTTATCTCTCAAATGTATGTCACACTAAACTACTTCCTAAGAAGCCATTGATTTTTCTTAAGCAGTACTCCCTATTGTACATGTTCTAATTAAAAATTGATAGTGAAATACATGTAGTATTTTGAGCCTAATTAACTAATGAGCTTCAAACACTTTGAGGTCCTCACAGGGAAAAAAATGCTACCTAAGGATGAAGCATGGTTTGTTAAAGATGACAGATTCTGTAGAGTTGGTGTTTCCTAATGAAGTGAGTAACAGTACAGCTTGCCAGCAAACACAGGAAGCTGGAAACACAGCAAAACCACCACTACAGCTCAGGTGATTAAAGATAAAATGGAAAAGCCTCAATTTATTGATGGTTGGATAATATACTATTTTGCAAAGAGCAGCAGTTTCTATCATGATCTCTCATAAATCTTACATGTTCTTCACATTTTTCCCCTACAGAGTGCAGTTTGATTGTTCTAGCCCATAATCAGTCTACTGGCCACAAATGGTTTTTAGAGGGCACTTGAAATGTATCTCAGTACAATAATAGGTGTCACACAATGTTGTGGAAATATTTGAATATTTTAAATTCACACCAACTACTGGGAAATAGCTTTATGGGAAATACAGAAGAAAATTCTCCAAGGCAAAACCCACAAATAATTGTATAATTTATAGAAAAATACTTTGTGATCTGGATTTTTAAAAAAGCCTTTATGTTTTTTATTGGTGCTATTTCACAGACTGCTCACAAAACCTTGTGTGCATGTGAGATGAGCATTCACTATTAATGACTTGAGCTTTTCATTACATTTCTCAGCCATTAATTCTGTATAATTTACTTGTCTTTAGTCACTGAGTCTTGCTGTTTCTCTGCCTGTGTTTATAACTCATGTCTTAACAATTCTTTAAAACAAAATCTTATAGTTATTTCATGTTGATTTTTTCCCCTCTTTTTGTTTTTAAGCAGTGTTTTCCTCTTTTCTTGTAGGGGATTATTAAATTAAACTACTTTTTTCAAAACTATATAGAGAACTGGTGATGGGATTAAAGAAGAAATGTGAGAAATTCAAATGCTAAACTTAACTTCAGATGTCGAATATGTGTTTGTACAGAATGCATTTTAAACTTTTTACAACAGAATGCTGTATCTGTAGGCCTTTCCATCCTGCCCAGGAAAAGGTTTTAGACTTCCATAGAATCATAGAATGGTTTGATAGAAGGGAACTTTAGGTCTGAATGGAGAAAAGCTGCTCACTGAGGGAAACGAAGGTCAGAAATCATGGCCAAGGTGGGGCAACCAAAGAAGCAACAGAGAGGAATGTCTGAGGTGTGCATTTGCACGCAGAAATAAACATTTGTGAATACTTTGTGTAAGTTTGCTAATGGTAAAAATAATAACTAATTCATAGCTTGCTAGCAAATACCATTTTAAACACAATGGGGAGATTTTGTTGGGCAAAGTAAACTTTAAAATGTCACAGCCAAGACCAAGAACAAATACAATGTCATGGAGCCATCTTTTCTGTCTAGATGAGTCTCATACTATGTTACCTGATCTGTATTATTGAAGTAGGACAAAATTCATGTGCAGGAACCCAACAACAAGGAAAAACTGTGAGTGAAATGGGATTGTTTGTTTTCACTAGATTTCAGTTGGCATGGCTTATTGTATGTTTAAGTCCTAAATTGTTGAGTCTGTCTTGTTGATGAAGATTATGGAATATGTCAGCTACACATTTTTACTGGGTTTTCAGACCCAGTCAAAAAAAAAAAAAAAAAAAGGGAAAAAAGAGGGA
>VWZN01011571.1:8983-20907 GCA_013396955.1 Regulus satrapa | reverse complement strand
AAAAAAAAAAAAAAGCTAATAAGAGGGAAGATGATTTCTTCAAATACCTTGTATATAGAAAGACTATCACTGCATGACCTACCTTTCTTCTTGGGATCTGATTCTTTCCTTACTTTCCTTCTCTTGCAGGGAAGATCTGGCTGATGTTAATAATTCTGCTGCGAATGACAGTGGTGGTGTTAGCAGGCTACCCCCTCTACCAGGATGAGCAGGAGCGCTTTGTCTGCAACACCCTGCAACCAGGATGCTCCAACGTTTGCTATGACTTGTTCTCTCCCGTATCTCACTTTAGGTTCTGGCTCATTCAAACCGTGTCCGTGCTGCTGCCTTATGCTGCATTCAGCATTTATGTTTTGCACAAGGTAGCGATGTACATTGTAAGAATGCACTGTCTGGTGCATGGGTGCAGGAGGAAAAAGGGTTTATCAAGCCCCAAAGACATGAAGGAGCTCTGTAGAAGTGCAGTTGCCAATAGAGTAGATTGTGGTGCAGACAACTTAAGTGTCCTTAATTTTTCAGGGGCATATACCGTTCATCTTTTTATTAGGACCCTACTTGAGGTTGCCTTTGCAGCTGTGCAATACTTTCTTTTTGGGTTTTTTGTTCCTGACCGCTTTTCATGCTACCATTTGCCTTGCACAAGCACTGTTGATTGTTATATCTCCCGGCCCACTGAGAAATCCATCATGATGATTTTCATCTGGGGGGTCAGCAGTCTGTCCTTCCTGCTCAGCCTTGCTGATCTCACCTGCGCTCTCCGCAGAATGACAGCAAGAAACCAAAAGAACAAGCTGCTGGCAAACCTCTGCACAGAGAAAGAGTGCACGTTACATCTTCCCCCAGTCCAGCACACTAGCTCTTCTCCACCTCAAAATGGGTATGGCCCAGTGGCAAATAGCTGTCACACCAGTGATGGTTCCTGCTCACTTCTCTCTGAAGAGGAAGAAGAGACTGTTCTTCATCCTGAAGGTGCTCCTCAGCAAAATGCCAGCACTAATCTCAGCAGCAGCAGCAATAAGTGCTGTGTATCAGGAGACCTTGCTGTTAAGCAACAGAGCACTGAAGATCCCTTGCGTGACAGTGACCACCAAGGAACTCCCTGCAGCCAAGTTAGACCCAGACTTCAGCAAGACTTCATGAAAGATACTGCACTGGCTTTGAGACCTCAGATCGAGTCTCCCCTTGGAATTTCTTCCTCTGTTCAGGGCAAGGTTTTAGGCTTCTACCCTTCAGCTGAGCTAAAAAGCCCTGATGCACAATCAAATTATAGCAGCACTAGCTGCCTGAGGTCAAAAAAGTCAGAGTGGGTATAGAAGCCAGAGTGAACATTATGACCTGAGTCATAGTGCCTGAGTGAACACTGTGAGCTTGACAGGGCAAATCATTGCATCACTGAAGAGGCCTCAGGGAGTTTCAGCTGAATCCCTTGGCTGTGGTTGTGCTGCAGACACTCTGCTATGCTATATGTACCTCCATTAGAAAAGAAGCAACAACTTTGGATAAGAGTTTGAAGGGTATTACATTAAGGGACGTGTTCTTTAGAAAATGTGATATCTTTATGTTTTTCTGCATGTAGATGGTTTAAAAAGGCTGTGGACTATTGCTGATGTGACTGACCTGATTTTCTAGGAGTATGTGTGAACACTTGTTTACTCTAACCTAGTTTTATTGCAAAAGATTGAGCAAAGATATGTTGTCTACTGTCAGAAGCCTAATTTATCTCCTCATAGTAAATTCTCAAAGCCCACTCTAAGACAGGGGATTCAAGAAGAAGACAGTGAATAAAATAAAAACTTTTTTTTGTAGCAAAGAGTTTGTGATGAAACCCCTGGATCTTATTGCTTGAAGGCAATACCTCTCCTAGCTAGCAGTGCCAGGGCAGTATCTTTCTCTGCTTCAGTCTGACTACACCTGAGATATTCAACTGTAACACCTTCCAGTACCTAGAGTGGCCTAAAGGAAAGCCAGAGAAGGACTTTTTACTAGGGGCATGTAGTGATAAGACAAGGAGGAATTGCTTCAAACTGAAGTAGTTTAGGTTTAGATTCGATTCAAGGAAAAAATGTTTTACTTGATGATGGTGAGGCAGTGGAAGTGTTTGCCCAGAGAAGCTGTGGATATCCTGGATGTCCCACCCCTGGAGATGTTCAAGGTCAGGTTGGATGGAGCTTTGAACAATTTAGTTTTGCGGAAAGTGTCTCTGCCTATGGCAGGGGCATTGGAACTGAATGATCTTTAATGTCCCTTCCAACCCAAACCATTCTATGAACTACCATAACCTCCAAAACAGAGTGGCTGCATCCACGTTAGCTGTTGGGTATGGTCCTGTGCTGGAGATTTCTCAGGAGTCTACAAGGAGGTGTGATCCAAAAGGGTGTCAGGGAGTGCTCCAGCACCTTGGCAGGGACTGAGCAGCAATGCCCATGCTCTGGCTCCAGTGACACATCTACAGGGTGCTACTTCTCAGCCTTAAATAGTCACACTGGGGTCTCAGTTTCAGGAGGTGGGAATGAGTCACCTGACCTGTTTTAGGGGTCTCTAAAGGTAAGATGAGTCACTTTCTAGATATACCTATTTCTCCCACAATATGATTATCTCAGACCTGGGTTTAGAGAAAATGATTTCTATCCTGAAAGAAGGATATAGTGGCAATGTCTATGTCAAAGTGCTCACCCTCTTTGTCTGACAGACTTATAATGCTAATAATCGAAAACATATCTAAATTGAGTGAATCACAGAAGATTTTATTACAGCTATGCTTTGTGCCTTCCTTCACTGTTAATTCTGTCACATTTGCATAAGCGTGGTCCAGCACTACAGCACAGCAGGTGAGATGAATTTTCTTTTAGCTACAAGTCAGCGGGGGTTGAAGGTTGCACATACCTGTAGATCATCAGTGGGAGTGGGTGTGGAGGAGCATGTACCCAGAGAAATGTGCTCGTGGTAGTGTCTTATAAAATAAAATTAATTATTTAGAGGGTGTCAAGAAGTGGTATTTGTAGATGCTGCTTGGTGCTGGAGTAGCTACAATGCTGTTTAGACCAGGCACAGATCTAGGCTTGCTTTTGAGCTGCCATGTAACAAGTTTCTGTAATAATTCAAGGTCTGGCTCCCATGTGCAGGACATGAAGGGATAACAGCTTTCACATTCTTCCTTTTCTCTCCTATGGGTGCAGAAGTCTTCAAGACAGGCTCATCACACCTTTGTACTGTTTCTCACGTGTAAGGTAAAAGACTAGGAATTATCCCTTCTCTTCTGCATTCCCCCAGAATTAACTGGCTTTGTAGATAGATAGAACTGCTCATGGGGTCCAGGAGCAAAGTACTTTGGGATCCTGAGGTAGGCTATGGGCATTTTAAATTAGTACCTTCAAAGTAAGGTTTTCCTCTCTATTAGCTCTGTTTGTTTCTTGTATCATGCATGCTGGTTGTGTGATTTGTCATTTCCAGGGCAGAAGCAGCATTAATTATTAAACTTATCATTGGCAGAAAACATTAAATATTTAAACTTCTCGTCCTCCAAAGCCTCTTTAATGGGGTCTGCACTGATTACACATGCCATGACAAAACATTGCAACAATGAAACCTTGTATGATTCATTGCATCTTCTCAGATGTGAGAAGGAATGCAAGGAACAAATGTGGATTCAGTCATTTGCATACATCCCGCAGTGTGAGATATAAATAGGGTAGGAAAAAATAATAAATGCATTGTGGCTGGACACAGTTTGGGGTTTTTTTGGTCTCTGGTTAGACATTTTTTAATGACTGAAAAGTTTAATTTCAAACTGGAAAGATCCTGTCTGTGTTTGAAATGGAAAATGAAATTAGTGGTTGTCTTCCTTAGTCTGCAGAGACTGTAGTCTTTGGGTTGTGTTGCTTCTCTGCAAACTTGGCTGATTTTAGGACCTGTGGATCCTTCAATGCATAATTCACAGTCAGTGTAGCACACACTTAATGTGTTTATAGAAATTGCATATTAAAAGAGAAAAATTTGGTATGGAATTTTCCCTTGGGAGTGGATAGAAATCTCTGGCATCAACAACCTACTCCTGGGGTACTGACTCAGACTCTTTTCCTACTCTTTCTCCAAGTCACATTTATTAATTACAAAGACTGTGTGGATTTGCCAACAAGAGAAGACCAAGGGAAGAAGTGTAAAGGAAGTTTGAACAATTGTGAACTTCCAGAGTTCAAATAAATGAAAAGTGATGGTTGGCACGAGCATCTGCAGGGGGGAGGAGAAAATAGCAAAAAAAGATCTGTTTGAAAAAAAAAAAAGAGGATCACCTCTAATTTCTCCTTGTACTCACTGATTGTGGAGGTGCTGTGGACATGTCTAGATGTCTTAGAGTAAGAAAAGTACTGATAGATGTGAAACAAAGAAAAACCACAAGGCTTTCTGCTGTTAAAACAAAAAATTAATCTTTTAAAGTCATATGATTTTTTTTTAATCCTTCCAGAAATCAGTACATACTCAGGAAAAAAAAAAAGTTATTATTATGTTTACCAATTTCTTAACTCAAGTACTTCAGAAAAGTATTTCAAAATGGGTTGAAAGCACAGTACTCCTAAAACTGCCCTCAGGGATTTTTGTCTTGTGCTCAAACTTGTACCCTGACATGGCTTTATGGAACAATACAGTGTATATATCTCCTCCAGCCTTATGTGGTACTGACTATGAGGCTATACAGAAAGGAATTGACCTCCCTGGAAATAAGCATTGGAACTGATCAGAAAATCTATGATGAAGTAGTTTTTATGTGAGAAATAAAATGCTTATTGGAAAATTATGAAATGTCTTGAAAATGTTATTTTTCTTAGTATCTTCAATTGCATTTCAATAGCACTTCTCTTGCTAAATAAGTGTCTAGTAGGCTGCTGGAGATAGAATTTCTATGTTTTCTATGCAGCAAAATCACTGAAAGTTTCTGCAGTATGTTTGAGATTGAAAGGAAAAAAAAAATCAATTTTTTTACCTCTAACTAAAATGGATTTAAATTTTTCTCTAAACAATTTTTAATTTCTTTTTTTTTTGTTTGTTTGTTTTGTAATATATTTTAAAATACCAAAATAAAAGGCAAACTAGTTTAGAAGGTAAGTTACAGTCAGTTACAATCACTTTATCCTCTTCTTGCACTTTTTAGGTTGGGTCACTTTGATTTACCCTCAGCAGCATAACAGAAAGCTGTGATTCTCTTCTCTTGTGAAAGATGCTGCAGACAAGTGCCTAGGGAATGTATAATTTCCTGTCAGCAGCAGTTGTTCCCCATTAATATCTCAGTTCAGCCCAGAATAAGTATTAAATCCAAAGTTAGCAATGTAGAGACATCCTCAGTGTATTCTTTCAAGTTATTATCTGCCCTTACATGAGACATCATTATTTCAATTATTAGCTTTCTAAAATAAATCCTTAAAGAGCATATTAATTAGGCATTACATTATTGTAATGTCATTATTACAATGGAGAACAGATAAATTGTTACTGCTTGTAGTATTTTAGGACAATAAAGAAATACATCTCAAAAAATAGGACAGTAGAGTAGTTCAAAAGGATGTTCTTTAACTTCTGTCTTTTGATCTACTTTTAATAGCTCGATGTGCTCAACTGACAGAGAAGTAATTTTACCACGTAATGTCTCACATTGTAATTGAGTTGCTAAAATGTTCTGCAGATTAGATGGTCTCTGCTCACTCCTAACGTGAACTCTCGGCCTGTGATACGCAGCAATGGCAGTTCTGAAAAATGAGTTCACTAAGGCAGAAATCTGATCAGAATGTATCAACTGCATCTCTGCATTAAAATTATCCAGTGTCCATGTAGATAGATTGCAATCACAGTCTGTTTCACCAGCTTCTGATTTCTCCCACTTTGCTGTCTGTTTCCTCCCAGATGGCTTGATGGGCAGGAGGTGCCAGGCCATCTCCACAACTGTCATTTATTCATGGGAATGCACACACAGTGCTAATTCCAAGAAGAGTTTTATAATCCTGTGCTGTTCACAGGGTGGAAATGCCAGAGAGCTGTCTCTAATTCAGTGTCTGCAGGTAACACTTTATGTTGAGTATTGGATTAGCTTTGAAAGACTTTCACTGACGAACGATTTTCTGAGTGAGTATGATGGCAGATGTTGAGCTTCTTGTTAGAGACTGAGGTTTATGTATGGTGTTCTCAAGAATGATGGGGCATTTGGGCTCAGCAATCAGAAGTAATTTCCTTCATTTCTGGCTTTACTATGTGAGTAACATCTATTTTGCCAGTAAGACTTTAGGCATCATATTTTCTGTCACTAGAAATGTTACTTTTAGCAAAGAAGTAACAATAATGGAAATAAACAGGAGATTTTGACCTAGCAGAATAAAATTTTGCGTTTTCCCCTGTGATGACTTGCCTCTTTGCACTGAAGATAGACAATTTTTTAAAAAAGAGAAACCAGGATAAGGTGCTTTCAGAGCCCCACTTGTCCTGAAAAACTGAACACCCACTTAGACACCCACTCCTTCTGCTCATTTCTCTATGAGTCAGTGTGAGTGATTCTTACTTCTGACAGACAATATACAGTGCAATGAGCTCCTTCTTTCTGGCACAAGCTTTAAAGCTCTGTGCTATCTTTGGAGGTCTAGTGGAGATATTCAAAGGTAGGCAGATGAACTATGCATTGGCTAACAAATCCAAGCTTTTTTTCTTCTTCAGCAAGCCCCTTTCTAAAGCATTTATCTGAAACATAAATAAGGAATATCTATAACACAGGTTAGCAATTGTGATGCATTGACAAATACCAGTTTCCACAGGTTCACCAGAGAATTTCACTGCACCTTGATGGGACCTAATCTTTGAGTGACGAGAAAACCACAGGATTTGCATTGCAGCCCCACTTCAGTCTCCCATCAGCCACTCAGAACTGATCCCATGGGCTACCAACTTTTATGAAATTCACAAGGTGACCCAATATTAAGGAATTGTCCAAATATAGACATTTTTTGTAATGTTAATAGATAGGCAGATGTGGTAACAATCCACTTTATGTTCAGGAGTTACATGAAACACAGAGCTACTTCAATTTAGAATAAATCAGTCCAAAATTTCAGAGCTTATAGCAATAGACTTTGAAATTTGCAGATAAATAGGAAATGTTTTCTTCAAATTACCCATATCTGATAAATATATTCCATGACTATTACACAGAAATATTGACAACCCTTTATATTGACAACAGCCTTATATTCCCTATTTACTTAGCCCTCTGNGGGGAGAGAAGAGTAGGAGTTGATTAGAACCTCTAAACAGTTGCTTTATTTGTACATGGGGTTCCTGAAATATTCCGACAAGGCTCATTTCCAGAAACAACTTGGCTCAGCGCACTTTATCTTTTGAGAAGTTTTGCTACAAATTAAAAACAAAGGCTTAAGCAAAACATTTAGGCTGTTTATTTCTATCGTTATGCTCATTGGTATTCCTCAGTAATATTCTTGTTTTTGGTATTCCTTGTAATATTCTTGTAGAACCTGGGATTCAGCCCACTAGAGCCTGGACACCAGGTCAGCTGAAATATAGTCCCACACTGCTTCTGACACCATATTCTACACAAATTCTGTTCTGATTTTGAAGTGTGTACAGACATCATAAGAATGGTTCAGCTGGGGCACCAAAATACAGCTTTCATGTGTCCCCAGTCCCTACAGAGCTGCTCTCTGCATCCCTCAGGGAGCCTGGAGGCCCTGCCGATATAGACTGAACACCCTGAACACCGAGGACTTCTGTGAATAAATGAGAACTTGGTAGATCACTTGAAACTTATCCCACGCTATAGGGTTGCATTGAGAAACTGTTGCAAAACTAAGGCCAGACAGGGCAACAGTTGAGTACAATTCCGAGCACAAATCTGAGGCCGCAAAGTTAACTGTGCCTAAATTTCTTTGGACTGGAGAATCATCCAGATTTTCCTCAAAAAGGGACTATGCAAAGCTTATCAGGAGGGTGTGGGTGCCCCAGTCAGCACCTAACAAGATGTCACCCACCATCTCAGTGAGCACTGAGCTCTCTTGGTGGAGTGTTCCCTGGAATTTCCATGCTAGAGTCCATGTTAGTGTTTGCAGTAATTAGCTCATAAAGAGGAAGTGCTGGTAAGTGCCAGCTACTTCCCATTTTGCCAGTGCCTTTCTATTCTCTCTGCGTTGATGCCAGCTGGGCTCTCGTGGTGCAGAAGGCTGTGTTTTTCCAGTGCACCAGCTGCCAGCACACACCTCAAAAAGAAAAAAGGTACAGCCTCTACCATCCACCTGGGAGAACCACTTCCATAGTTTTCAGGATCTTTGGCAGTGGATTTCCAAAAGATGAGGTGGAACTGGGTTAGCAGATTGTCTGCATTGCTGTATCTGACTGGTCCAGCCCAACAGCAGACGCCATGCAGCTGCTGAAGAGCCAGGATTCAGGTATGAAGGGTGACACAGGAAAAGGGAAAATGTCATAAACGTCATCTGCATGCAAAGTATTCCTTGCTTTTTTTTCACTCTTTGCCTAACTTGATCCATTTCCTCCTCCACATTATGCTAACATGCTGGGACGAGCTGAGCATCCTTGAGGCAATGGAAGATGCCAACTCCTGGTAAATCTATTTTCCAAAAAGGATTCCCTTGCTTCATTGTGGCCTTGGCAGTCAGTCTTACACTAGTGATATTTTTTGTCCATCCAGAATTGTCTCCCAGCGTTCTTTGTGTTTAACAAAGGTCAGGTGGTGACTTTGGGGGAGCTGGTTCCCATTTGTACCTCAGTACCTGGCAATTTGGAAGGAATGCCACCAGCACAGGTGGTGGTGGTGGTGACATGTAATGTAGGTTGCAGGAAACTGAGGAAAAGCTCTGCTTGCAGCCATGGGCCTTTTGCAGCTCTGGGGTTGGCTTAACTGACCAGGCTTTTAACTGAGAGAAAAACCTTTGCAAAAGCTGCAGGCAGGCAGGCAATACAGAATAAGAAGCTTTATTGGCAGAAAACCTTACTAGAGATAGGTCTGTGAACATGAGCATGTTTTTAGAAGCTCTGCTATATGGGTTTTCCCATTAGAATGAGTTTGCTCTGTTAAGACTGTGCCAGCTGTGCAGGCTCTTGGACAGGCAGCTGTGAGTTGTGCTTGGAGACCGGTCTCAAAGAACAGAGGGGCCTTTGTCCTTCTCTTGAAGATTTATGTAGCATGTAGGTCCAAACACATGGTGGCATTAGTCTGAAGAGGTCTGTAGCTAGGCAGACTACATTACCTTGGCTATTTTTCTCTAAAAAGAAAAGAATTGTGTCTCACTGTCGGGTGCAAGTTCCCTTAAGCCTTAGTGCACACCAGGAACCAGAGTCCCATCTGTCAAACGCCCACAGATGGACATGAGGATGGAGAACTGGTGGGTGTTTTTCTGAGAGTGAGTGCTTCCTCTTGGCTGCCAATGCTGTGTAAAGATGGAAGCTTTTCAGCCCACAGATCTGGTGGGCATCCAAGTCTGGTCCTTGACCCAGGCTGAACCCCTGCTGCCTTCCTTTTCCCCTCTGCCATAAAATATTGGTGAGCTGGTGTTAGGCTTTTGGAGAGAGTAGGAAGCTTCCACACTGACTACCAGGGCTAGAACAGTTTTCTGACAATGTCTGATAACACCAGGCTCAGGTATGAAACCTTCATTTCTCATAGGTTTTTTTTTGTTTTGGTTTGGTTTTTTGTTTTTTTCCTCTTTAGCAGTACTTAGAAAGCTGAGTTACCTAAGATTGTGTTTCAGGAAACACTAGGTTGAATCATGCTACTACTTTATTTGAACATATTTGCTGCTCTCTAGAGGAGCTGATGGAACTTGCATGATTTAAGGATATGTGGTTATGTACTTTAAGTGGTCCTAAAATTTGGATAAAGGAAGAAAACTTCAAGAAGGAGGAAAACCAAAGAAAACAATAGCATCTCTACAATTTTGTCAGGAAGTGAAGCAGCAGCAAAATAAAACTTAAAGTAAAGACCAGAGAAGTTAATATACCACAAATAAGTAGAAGAAAGCATGTGAAGGGACTACTAAAAGAGATGATACTAAAATTACACCTTTTCAACACATTATAATTATACTGAATAAAGCCTTAAAATCCCAATCAAAGACCTTGTCAGGAATAACACTCCCCCCTCCAAATCCTTAGCAGACAATGTGCAGAGTGCTTTTAAGGGGCCAAAGAAGTTGGAGCAATGGTTAAGATGAAACTTCTCTACAGAACAATCAAAGCTATACATTGTGCCAGCTTGTACCAAGGCAGGAGAGAGCCCAGCAAAAAAAAATGTAAAACTTGAGGAAACAGCAATTAAAGAACCCATCCACAAGAAAATATGGAAATCTTGCAACAGACGATAAAAATAATCACCACCCTTTCTTGGGAGGGTTCAGCTCAAGGTTAAGACACCTACACTTTGTCACGTGGCTGTGAGGTCAGTGTCCACAGTCCCACTCTTTGAGGAGATCTGGTCAAATCCAGATCTGGGCTGCAATAAGTTGCCCACAAATATATCTCATGTTACTGGAGCTGCCAGAGGGTAACTGAGATATTCACCTGTGTTTTTCAGACAGGACAGAAAATGACAGGAGACACATGCTCATTTGGAGGGGCAGGTAGGGACCGGATAGGAATTCCAGGATCACCTGGAGCCCCTGTCTGAGCAATAAAACTGAGGCCTACAAGTTACTTAGAGTCCAGATTCTGTTTCCACAGCCTACTGACTGCATTTCTAACACTCTATTGACTACAATAAGAGTTCATACAATGCCTTACCTTAAGAGAAAAAAAAAAACCCAAAACAAACCAACAACCCATACTGAGATACCTACCTGTGTTTACATGTCCTAGTCTTGAGCTGAACCTCAGCCTTCACCTAAACGTGGCACTTAGAGGGAGGGGATGGAGGGAGCAGGAAAAAAAAAAGTCTGAAAATTTTGAGAAACATTTAAGCAGTGAATAACAGCTGGAGAAGTACTACAATAGAGGATGTTACCTTTCAACAAATGTGATACTGGTTTTTATTCAACAAAAGAGAAACAGAAAGCTAAGTTGGGAGAATAGAATTCCTGCTGACCTGGAACGGCATATGATGCCAAACATTTTCACAGTAGAACTATTTAGAAAGAGAGCCCAAAAGACAAAAATCATACTCGTCATACCTTTCATAGATTTCAAAAAACATCTTGCAAGCCATCACCACAACACTCCAAAATCTTCTAAAATGCCTAAAGAAAAATTGACTCTAGAGTCTGACTTTCACAAGTACAGTCAATATGGCCAGGTGGTCATACAGTGAGCTCCTTGAATTCCCTCCTGTGTTGTTGCTAAAGATGGGTTGAGAGAAGTGCATATAAGAAGAGTTGAATTTCCAGAGGAATATGGTAGGATGTAAATACACAGCTGGGACAATGCTGCTATAGAAGCAAAAATATTGTCCAGTGTTGAGAAAGACAGGTGATCTCTTAGTATCAGGAAAGCACAATTGCATCAGAATCTGTCACTTCAGCCATTACTTCAAAAGACATTTAGAGGTAGACGTATTTTATTTTAGGAGACATTACATAAAATATTTGTTCTGCCCAATTGACTGGAAGTAAAAAATGGCAGGTGTTTCTTAAAAGCAATACTCTTATTTTCTCGAAGACCAAATATAATAACACTTAATGTACAACAACTTATCACTTTCCTTCCAAGAGACTGAAATTATCTATGTAACACCTTATATCCAAAACCTTCCATAATTTAGTTGAAATCAGACCAACAGACTATAAAAGTTGCTGTATGCACATTATTTACTTTCAGCTTCCACAGAATGTTCACTGTTGGCTTTTGGACCTTACAGAAAATTCTATCCAGAATAATTTTCCGTTAACTTCTTTTAAGACATGCAGAAATATACAATTTTATATATATATATA
>VWZN01011568.1:561842-574719 GCA_013396955.1 Regulus satrapa | reverse complement strand
TTTGAAGTTTCAAAAAAAAAAAAAAAAAAAAAGACTTAATGAACCTTTTCTAAAAGAAAGTGCCAAGCAAGCTAAATGGAGAAGTTGCTGCCAATTCTGCCTTTTTAATACTTTTAAAACAAATACAGATTTAGAGGCACACTCATAGCAAAGCTGTGTGCCAAAGGCCATCGGAACTGAAGACATGTTTTAGAATATATACATATAAAGTGGGTCTGATGAGTCACATAATTTGTTGCCTGGAGACAGAATACATTTACACGATGTTCTTTAATCTATTTCTAATTTATATGATGTTCCTTGGTCTAATGGGTTGGTTCCCTGTGCCGAGTGTCCAGCAATAGACTCCTAACAAGGACCAGTCTATGTTTATTCATATATTCTCCGTTACATTCTCCGTAATTCCAGAGACATAATTACCCATGAACGTATTCTCCTTTCTCAAGTAAATTAAAGGGTTTCCCATGCAGGGCATCCTCCTGGGACCACAAGGAGTTTTCCGAGGATCTGTGACGGTTCAGGTACAAAGAGACTCCCAGCTTAGCTGTAACCTTTGAGGTCCTTCCTATTTTCAAACCGACACCTATGTCATCACTCCCATTACAGAAAAATTCCTCTAATCTGAAAAACCCCGCTGGTGGAAAACCTGTCCTCATCCCATGAAAAGCAGGAGGCACCATGGGGATGTTTTTGTTGTCAGTGAATCATATCTGGTAGGAGTTGTTTCTTTTCCTTGTGCCACAGCTCCAGCCCCCTCTGAGCTTCCCAGCCAATTGCTTTGGCTGCAGAAGCCCTTGGAAGCCCAGAGTACAGTAATTGCTTCATTGTGTTGCTTTAAGAGGAAAGGAAAATAGTTGGCACTGTGAGCAAGTGCTTCTGGTTTTTTTTGTTTTGTTTTGTTTTTTTTTTTTCCCCTGTTGCAGTTGTGTGTTTTGGTTATGAAACGTACCCTACACTGAAATGGGTGTTTTGAGAGTTTCTCTTGCTGAGTGGAAGGTTGAGAATGGACATCTGATTATAATGCAGCTGCTGATAATGGCAGAAAGCGTTGACTTGGAGAAATGCTCTTCATTTATAAAATGGGAGAGAACCTATGGCTGATTAATTTTTGTCCTGATTTGTTTATGGAAGGCAACAAAAAGCAGCACAGTAGTGTTCTTGGAAAGCGTGCTGAGACTTGATGCTGATGTACTTCCATCTCATCTTCAGTTACAGAAAACTTAATGGAGATTTGACTTTTCAAATGACTGTACTTGTTTGTTTATCCATCTGGCTATGGGTGTAAATATGGAATTTATGGTCAGTCAGTGGCTGAGATAAAGCTCCCCTAAATTCTTGGTGGTGCCTGTGAAGAAGTTGTTTTTCCATAAGACTGTTCTGATAAAAACTAACAGACAAAAGCCCAGCTCCAGTAAACTGACATATCCCATTATTAGAGATATCTAGAAGTTTATGACTGGAAAAGGTATTAGGTTGTGACCCGATGGTCTCCTGCTGCTGAGGCTCCAACGGTGATTAGGAAGAAGTGATTTCATCTCTATGGGAAGGCTGCTGCCCTCATCCCTGTTTTATTTCTCATTGAGAAGCTGAGCATGGTATTAAGGACTAAGAGGAAAAAATGCCTCCCCACACATCCACACAGAGTGTTATCACTGCCAGCTCCTCTCTTCAAAGACCCCTGACTGAAGCTCTGTGTGACTAAGTCCACTTAATTCCCCCCCTAGGAGAAAAAAAAAGTAGAGTTCAGAAGTTCAAGGAACTCTCCTGAAAACCACACGGTTGTGGTTGTCTGGGCTGCAGGGGAAAGAGTTCGACTGAATCGCTCGGTGTTTGGGACGTGGTCACACTCATGTGACATCTTCATTCCAGGCAAGGAATGGCCAAAAAGTGGAAAGTGTCCCCCACTGCTGGTGGGACCTGAGCAGCCTTGGAAATGTTGCCTTAGGTGTCACCTTGGGAGCTGTTTGAGATGAAGTATCTGGAAGCCTCATCCCAAGTTCTGGGAACGTTCAGCATAAAATTGTACATTCATGGCCTTGACAGGCTCATATATAACCCTGAACAGCATCTCCCTTTCCTCCCAACTTGTGGAACTGTTAATAGTAGTAGTCTCCTATAAAGCTTAAAGTACATAGAGCATTTAAAGCTTGTAACATTTATAGATTGCTACAGCAGCAGGAGAATCAAGCTAATGAAAGGATTGGGTGGGTGCCCTGAATTAATATGACCATAATCTAATTCATTTTAACTTATTTTTGCTGCATATAAAACCTTCCTCCCTCCTCCAGCAGCACAATTAGGACCCAATTCACATGCTCATGGCAGATAATGGGAGGGTTCCTGCACAGTGGGGCTGAGAGGGCTTGAACAGCAGGCCCTGGGCCAGGGAAGAGGGCAGGTGGTGGAGGTGGCAGAAGTCCTCTGTGCAGGACAACAGGACATCTAGGAAAGAGGGACTTGAAGTTTGAGGAGTCAATAGGAGAATCAGAGCCAGAAGGTAAAGATAAAATGTTGGGTTTTGGAAAGGGCGTACTGCTATAATTTAAATTAGAGATTTTTTTAATTTTTTTTTTTTTCTTAAAAATGTCTGTAGTATAGGGCCAACTGATATAGGCTTCTCCTTTCCATATGGCATTTTACCCTCCCTTCACTGCCCTTGCTCTTCCCCAGAGAAATCGTGCTTGGAGAATACTTCTTGTAGTTTTTAAGTGCAGTGAAACACATTTGAGTGCCCTATCTCCTTTAGTTCTTTGTTCCATCTCCGTCTCCCATCTGTTTTGTTTAAAAAGGAAGGGTTATTGTGTGCTCTGCAGCTCATCCCTAGGAAGCTCGGAGGGTGGGGAGGGAGCTGAGGACCTGCAAGCAGTCAGGTGGAGATGCTGGAGGGGAAAGCAGGATTTGGAGAGCGAGCAACGCATTGTGGATTGTTCTGACAGAGTTTGTTGAACTGTGTTACTGGATCACTGAGGCCAAGAAAATATTACAACACATGTCAGTGTAACAGCCAGTTCATACTTCTGACCTTTTCATTTGCTTCTCAGAAGAGAAGTGTGACACTGGTTTCTATGTACGTGTTCTGACAGCCTTCCTTGTCTACTGGAGAGTTATGGAAAATAATACAATAACGTAATAAAGGACTATCAAATCCTTTTCCTTAAAGCTGAACCCATGCATTCCACGCTAGGGTTTCAGAAGCTTCTGAGTGCTCTCAAGTTAAGGGATGGGCCTGTTCTAGGATGTGGAAAATTCAGTGAAAAACAAGATGTTAAGGAAGGTAATAGCTGGACATGATTGAATGGGGAGCACTGTTCTTCACGGACCTGTGCTGAACCCGTGCACCAGCACCATTTGAGGACTGGTGTTGTACTTGGAGTAAACCTAAAACCAAGGCTGAAGCCACTCGCACTCATTACAGAACTCGTGGCTGCTTTCACTGTGCTGGATGAGCAAGCCTTGCCCTGGTCAGACACATATTCAAGTGAGTCTCTCCTGTGTGTTGACAGCAGCTATTTATAACACATTATTTAGGAGGCTCTCTCCATCACTTTCTTTCTCCATTGAGTCAATGAAGGGAGAGTGCATCTAAATTAAGCTTCTTTTCTTACTTCCATCCTGAAAGATTTTTTTGTTTGTTTAGTTTTTTGTTGTTGTTTCTGTTTGGGTTTTTTGTTTGTTTGTGGGTTTTTGGTGGTTTTTGTTTGTTTGGTTGTTTTTGGGTTTTTTTCCCCTTTGTTCACTGAGTGTACAAGAGTCTCACAATGGAGGCTAAGGTAGGAAGGAAAATGTAAGTGGTGCTTACACCCAGGTTTCCCAGTATGTCCTGCATCCTCATTCAGACAAGATATATCTTGTCCCTTCCTCCTCAATTGCTGTGTCCTGTTAAAGTGTTTCCAAGGTGGCTGCACATCCATCCTGATTCTGTGTGCTTCTGTGAATACCTGGATGTGCATGGGAGTGATAAGATCTGCTTTATCTGAAGGAGCAGAAAAATATTACCTTAAATAGAGAAATGCTTGCAGGGATTTGTGTGTATAAGAGGTGAAGAAATAGCTGCAGTTGAGAAAAATTGTGGCTTCTCCCCCAGGTAATACAAGGAACAACCAGTGCCTATAGATTTAGGGCTGTATTAAAGTTTAGGAGGATGAATGCAGTTGAGCTCCCGCTTCCCTCAAGCCAAGATCTGGATGCTGGGCTCTGCAGGGACAGAGGTGTTTCCCTGCAAACAAGGACACTATAAACATACAGCTCGCAGAATCACAGAATCATTTAGTCCTAAAAACACTTTCAAGATAAAATCCAACCTCTCCCTGCAGCTTCTCCATTTCCAGGCTCCATCTGCTCCGTCCTAGATCCCACTGTGAGATGATGCCATCATCTCCTGGAAGGTTCTGTGTGCTGCCTCAGGGGCCGGTGCTGCTCTCGGCCAGCCTGCAGAGCAGAGGTGCTCCCATGCACGTCTGCCTGCTCCATCTGGCTGGAAAGGATGCGGCTTAGGACACCAGCAGTGCATCCCACAATTAACATTCGCTTTGTCAGCCCCTGGTGTGATCCTCCAGGTAATGCAGAGACCTCACTGGGTAACTGCAGGGGAAAGGAAACCACAGCGCTGAAAAGGGCAGTGTCAGGATTCATGGAAGAGTCCCCTCAAAAGCTGAATGTGGTGTGGTGAAATGCACCCATACTGGGCTGAAACCTGCTCACATTCCTCGTGGAAGAGCTGCATTTATGAGTCTTCCCTTAAACAAAATATCTGCAGGCAAAGCTGATGAGATCCCATCCCTGAGGAACACCTGCAGGGCCACGCTTGTGCTCTCCAAGCCACTTCAGGATGAATGGCAGAGCAATGCTGGGCAGCCTGTAAATACAATTATTTGTTTATTTACTCAGAGATTCCCTCCTGTTTCTTGCCAGGCCCTGAAGCCAGAGCTTCACTGGGGTCTATGTTTTTTGGTTTGGGCAGGAAGCATGGCACAGGGGCACTTGACCTGGTTGAAAGACAGCTCCTCTGACTCATCAGCTGAAAGCAAAATGAACTGTATATATTTAAAGCAAAGCTCTATTTTAAAAATTAATGATCTGCAAGGCAGAAAGAAGAAACTGCTTCTCTGTAATGCAGAAAAAGGCCCTGATGACCACAGCCTGGGTCCCTTTCCAGATGATGTCATCATCAGTCTAAATAATAAATTTTTAATGATGTGGGGAAAAAAAAAATAGGAAGAAATTAAAAAAAAAGAGGGGGACTCTGTTTCAATGAGGAGTAAAAGTAGCTGGTGGCAACAGGGTCTAAGGAAAATATATGGTTGTGTGAGGTTTCTGTCCTGTGTAATTAGATTATCCCAAGTGTAGGAGTGTGCTGCAAAAGGCACATTGAAATGCCACTAATTGAGTGCTCTGTGTCTTCCTCTTCCACGTGCCCATGGAAAACTGGGGTACTTGGGATATATAAGGCAAAGGGGTATTCTATAAATGGAGTTGCTAATAACAGGCAAAGATTAGAAGGGAAAGAAGAGGCTCTCATCAGCCCAGAGAATGGGGAAGACTTTCCCCTCAGAAATAAAATGTCACAAGAAATCCACTGGGATGGATTTATGTTGGGTTGACAAACGTGAGCAGCGTGTTACCAGTGGAGTGCTCACACAGGCTCTTTAATGCAGTTTATGGTCCTGGCAATGCATTAATGTGAAATGTGCTGGGTGGCTCCCGTGGACCCCCTGGAAAGGGGCTGCCCATGGCTCTCGGTGTGTTCTGCAGGTGAGAGGGCTCAGGGAGGCACCACCACGGTGGCTTTGGAGTGGCTGAAGCGTCAGTGTGGGGTTCAGTGGGTTTTCACTTCATGCTGACTCCTCGTCATGGGGAGCCCTCAGGCATTTTCCATGAGACTCCAGCCAGAATTTTCACCAAAAAAACCCCCTGATCCAAACCTTAGCTAACGCTGGAATTCTGTGGGATATCAGAATGTGTCTGAGGTCATTTCAAGCTGTATTTTTAAGTGACCTGATTCCCAGATCCTCCCGTTCAGGGCTTAAACTCCGATGTCTGTGTATTCCTGTAGGGATGAGCCTCTCCATGAAGAACTTAGGCGCTAAGGAGACAAGACAGCAGCTATTCCAACCTGGCAGCCAAGGGGGCTTGCTTGGCCAAAAGCAACACAAGAGTCATGCCAAAATTGGGGACCAAAGCTGCGTATCTTGAATCTCAGTCTTGTATTTTCCAAATATATTAAGTTTGTGTGGACCTCAGCAATCTGAAAGTCAGGTCCTGAGAGGAACAGATGTGTTTCATGAAGCTTGGGGGTCTCTAATGGGAGATTTCAATGGTTTTAATACCCAAATCCACACCTTCTCCTCAGACTGTAAGGGACAGATTTATGCCATGTTTTGTACTGGACTGATCCTAATACCCTTGTCGTGAGACAGATTTACTGGAGTTGTCAGGGCTGATTTGCTGTAGAAGTCAATACCTCAGCCTGACAGTGCCTGAAGGAAAAAATGCCTGGGCGTTTAATGCTGTAAATATTTTATTCTTGCTCTGCCATACAAACCCTGCATGGCCGTTCAAAAACAACTTACTTCTATTACACCCCAGTTTCTCATGAGTTAAGTGGGGATAGCAACATTTCTGAGAGTGGAGTGAGTAAGGCCAATGAAATAAGGAGACTTCTGCCCAGGAAGATGGAAAAAATTGTATTTTCTCTCCTAGGCCCTGTTATTTTATTTAAATGAATTTGTTCCTTTTTGCTGTTTTCATTGCTCCTGAAATAGTGACTGAATTTCCTTTCAGTGTTCTGGTATGCAAGGGCACACACCTATTAGAAAGCCTCCAGCTTTGTCTGTTGTTTAGTGGCTCTCTGTGTTGATGCTACTATTCCCATAGTGAGGGAAAAAGTCATCTGGGACAGTGCTTGTTGGGGGTTAAGGGTGGCATTTTCAGGGCCAAGAGGAGATGCTGAATTTAACAAGGGTTAACAAGGGTTTAACATGGATCTTTCTGCAGTTACCTGGTGGTGATGCAGAGGGAGACAACAAATATTCAGTCTTTACTGTTAAGGAGTTTTGTCTGCTCTGGGTCCCCCGTGAAAAGAGCAGACACTGATGGGTTTTTATTTTCTGTGTGCCAGGCAGGATGGGACCAAGCAGAATCTGAATCCTCAGGTCATTGATACATCCTGTATGTGGGAATGTGTATTCCCAAATTCCTTTCACCATCAGGAAGGAGGCATTGAGTGTGCCACAGTCAAAACAAAATCACATCTTGCTGTTCTTATACAGGCATTTAAGGGCACTCTTTTGTTATTAGCTGGCCCAGAGTTTGCCGTGGATGGACACCTTGTTAAACCTTGGCTCAGTTTGTGTCTGCTGAGCCTTTGGTCTGGTTTTGTCCCCATCAGAGGGTACAAAACCCTCTTTGTACAGGGCAGATGAGTGGGCTGATGAAAAAGATGAGCGATTTGGATAGAAAAAAGACAGAAGAAAGAAAGAAATAAAGAAAAAAAAAGATAGAAAAGGAAAGCTGGCACTGGAAGCTGACACTCCAAGCTGCCCCTGTTCAGTGGAAACAAATAATGCTGCTGGGAGGATTGGAATCACCTCGCCATTCCTTGTGTGCATGGCACTTGCTGCAGTGTAGACATTTTGGCAGCACACTGAATGCAAAGCTGTTAGAAAAAGGAAAGGAGCTGCCATGGGCTATGTGGAGGGCCTGAGTCCTCAGAGGAAGTGTGAGCCATCATACCCATTTGCAGGAACTCAAGGCCTGCTCCAAAATGTGAGTTACACCATTTCTCAAATGCTGGATATAGCAAGAAATTACTGGGAGGCCAGTGATCCATTCTGGGTTAATGTAAAGGCACCAGAGGGGCTAATAGAGAGGAAGAAAATTGATACTGGCTTTGCAGTGTTTCTGGTGCAGAAACGTGTGCAAATGCTTCCCAGGGAAAGAGTGAAGCAATATGATGCAATATTAAAACCAAAAATACCCACCCAACAACAAACAAACATCCATGGGGACACAGGGGCTGGTAACAGTTGTTTGCATGGCTGTAAATCAGAGCAAGCTGCACAGGTATTTGTGCTTAGTGCTACATTTCACTGAAGCTGAGAGGAAAGGACCCTTGCTAGATGACAGGAATTGTATGGAAAATTTTTGTTTGAATTCTAGCAACATGATTATTGTGTCAAATACACTTTGGTGTTCATTTCTTAAGTCACAGGAGGGACAGATTTGACCCTTTGGAATGAATATTCTGGGGAAATTAAAACTGGCTATTAAAGCTATATATAGTTGAAAAGGCAATGGTAACATTTTATACACTATAAGTATGTTCTATTCTTTACAGAAACTCATATCTGTAAAAAAGCAATTAGAAGTGCTTCCCTTAAAAAAAAAAAAAAAAAAAAAAAAAAAAAAAAAAAAAAAACAAAAAACAAAAAAANAAAAAAAAAAAAAGGCAATTTAGCACAGTGAATGAACTGCAGGAATTGTACAGTTTCCAGAAAATGGTGGTAGTGAAGCATTTGTGGGATCCATAAAGTCACCATAAATTCCTAACTGAATATGGATTCACTCTCCAACTCTAAAACCACAAGATTTATTTCCTGCTGGCAGGAGAGGTGAAGTTCTCAGAGCTGGATCTGCCTGGAGCATGCCAGCAGGTGGGGGAAGCTCTGGTCTGCTCCCAAATGTTCAGTGTTCCCAACACCACCTTGATTGGCCACATCCTTTCAAGATGAGAAGACAGGGCTGGGGTTTGGTTTTGTTTGAAGACCTGTCTGTGCTCTCAATACGTACATGGGAAGTGGGTTAATGCAAAACATGTGCTATTGGGAAAGAGGATGAGGTAGTGGGACACCCCTGATTTCACTCTGGAAGATCAAGTTTTGGCACAGGCGCTGACTTTGAAGTCACAAAATCTCTGTCTGCACGTGGGGATGCTCGAAGGTGTTTTCCCTGTTGTGTGGTACAAACCTGAACAACGTCCCTTTCACAAGGGCATGGAGTGACAGGACAAGGGGGAATGGCCTTCAGCTGAAGGAGGGCAGGGTTAGATGGGATATTAGGAAGAAATAGGAGTGGTGAGGCCCTGCCACAGGTTGCCCAGAGCAATCTGGTGTGGTGGAAGGTGTCCCTGCCCCTGGCAAGTGTTGGAAGCAGATGCTCTTTTAGGTTACTTCCAACCCAAACCATTCAGTGATTCTATTAACGTGGTAGCGATTGCTTTGTTTCCTTTCCATGTAATTCTCTTTGTCCCCAAGACTGGAAGTTTCACAGACACATGCTCTCAGGAGGGGATATTGCTGTGGAAGGTGGAGGCTTAGATGTTTTGGTTTTTTGGGTTTTTTTTCCTCTCTGCAATTCCCCTATTCCCTTGGGCCTCGGTTCCAGTTCACTTCCAGACTCCTCTTCTAACTGTGAGGTGCTTCTACTACAGAAGGTAAAGAAGGACACCAGCTGTGACAGACAGAGCTTTTAGTCTCTGACTGCATGGAATAGTGATGAAAATATGCATATTCCTGTGGATTGGGGGTGGGGAAACGAGAAAAAGTCACCACTTCAGGTTGGATGAAGTAAGACAGGGAAATACGGAGTAAGAATAGCTGGATTGCAGTGGAGAATTCTGGGCTGCAGAAATGTGTAATTATTTGTTCCCTGTCAGAGATGAATGGTTGTCTCTCTCTCTGAAGTCATTTGCATAGTTGGGTGAATGAGATTGCACTGATTTAATGTGTCTTCATGAGTCTTTTTACAACCACAGGAGCCAGAAATGGCTTTTGTTGTTGTTGCTTTTTTTAATGAAAGCTGACGTTCTGAAACACAAGTCAGCAGGAAGTGGGGGTAAGTTTATTGGCTGTTTTGGTGGGGCCTGGAGAATAATTTTGCTTTTCTCCTGCCTTTTGTCTATTCAGACTGTAAATTCATTGAAGCAAGGACTGCTCTCTACTGTCTTTAGAGCACTTGCTGCAATGGATCTGTGCTCTCAGCTACATCCCCTAAGGCTTAGCAAAATATAAATTAGGATAATGGTATAATAAGTTAAATGTTAAATGGTCACGAGGGGTGGTTTATTTACATGAATTATCACCTTAAAAAAACAAACAAAGTCCTTCTGAAATCCTGGTGGGAGTTTTAGCTTTGTGGCAAAAACTGTTCATTATTCTACAGTATTGAGAAGACGGGGCAGTCTTACAGAGTTGTGCCCTGTTGTAAGGAAGAGGTTAAAGGCTGGTTTCTTATACCTTGGGGCACTTTTCAGTACTTAAAAAAGGGCTACAGGAGAGCCTGAAAGGGATGCATAACAAGGACTTGGAGTGATGGAATAAGGAGGAATGGCTTCAAATGGATAGAGTGCAGGTTTAAACTGGACATTAGGAAGAAATTCCTCCCTGTGAGGGTGGGCAGGCCCTGGTCCACCCTGGTGCCCAGAGCAGCTGTGGCTGCCCCTGGATCCCTGGCAGTGCTCAAGGCCAGGCTGGACAGGGCTTGGAGCAGCCTGGGACAGTGGGAGGTGTCCCTGCCATTGGAGGGGGTTGGAATGAGATGACCTCTAATGTCCTTTCCAACCCAAATCGTTCTGTGATTCCATGATGATTTCAGCTTTCCTGTACTCCAAACTTTTCTAAGCTGAGTTTGCTGTTAGCAGTGAAAATTACTCCTTGCAATTCTTTTCCACAGATGTCAGGGATTGCTTTCTGTTCAACAGTGCCTTGGGCAGAGCTTTGACACCCAGGAATACATCCTGGAAATATAAAATAAATTCTCCCTCCTTCTGGCTCCTACGCAGAGTACTCTTCCATCTGTTTTATTAAGAGAGAGTGCAGTGCTCAGCTGGGCAGATGTGACAGAGATGTTCAAGAGAGCTGCAGTAAGTCCCCAAAGATCTAGAGCAGATTTGCTCATCCATGTTGTACGAAAAATGATAATCCTAATCCTGTTCCACGATCTGCCAAGTCTGAGCCCCCAGCAGCAGCTCGTTCTGCTGCAGGCAAACCCACAGCCTGTCACATGCCGCCCCTCAGGTGCCTTGCTTGAGGCAGTGCTGACACCTGTGGGCCCATCTGCAGTTCAAGGAAAACTGGTCTCCAGCTCTTGTTTTTAGTGTAATTAAGGTCTTAAAGGAGATGATCAAGAAGAGATGACTGAGAGGGGAGCTCATCAGTGTCTGTCAGTGTCTGCAGGGAGGGCTCAGAGCAGGGACCAGGCTCTGCTCTGTGCGGCCCAGCAGTGGGACAGACGAACCAGCACGAGATTGTACCCAGAAGTTCCACCTGAACATGAGGAAGAACTTGTTCCCTGTGCAGTGCCCGAGCCCTGATCAGGCAGCCCAGACAGGGTGTAGAGTCCCCCTCACTGGAGATATTCCAGAACCATCTGGACTCATGGACCCATACTGTGTGCTCTGGGATGGCTGTACCTGTGTGGGCTGCTTGTGCCAGATGACTCATTGCAGTCCCTTCCAGACTGACCCAGCCTGGGGTTCTGGGATCAGCAGCAAACCTTTCTCCTGTACCCAGATATTCTAAGTCCTTACACAAGTGCGTGGCCTGTCTGTTTGTCAGTTCTGCTGTCACTGGCAGCACTGGCTGCTTCCTGGAGGCCTGCTCGAGGCCTTGAAGCATGAAGCAGCCCTAAAGCTGGTGAATTTTCCTACCACAGCCCTAATTTGCAGGTTTCTCAGTGATGGGGTGCACATCCTTGATGGTTCCTGAAGACCAGAATACCCCAGCTGCTTTCTAGCACTCTTTGATTCAACATATGTGTACCTGCCTCTCTGAAGCACCCGCTTCTGTGATCACCCTTGTTTTTCCATTTCCAGAGCAGACAGCACGGTTCAGACATGCCAGAGAGCCTCACTCCAAATATAGACCAGAGTAAGAGAGCCAGACTGAGGCCAGGGGTCTGTCAGCAGATAGTCCAGCTTGGGAGGAGGCAGGAATAGGATTGCTGTCAGCTCCATGCCAGTGACAGCACCACAATGTTACTTGTTGTAGATTAATGTGGGAGAAGGTCTTTGCTGACAACCCCTGCAAAACAGCTCAGATTCAAGTGGAATTACAGTGGTCCTTTTAGATCAGTGTACTTTTGCCAGCTGATCCCCAACAGCACTCCCAGCGGTGGGGAAAGCTGAGACTATTACTGTAAATACAAAAGGAAGACATACTTGGCATCCCTTTACATTAGAGCTGGCTCAGAAGAACGTCTGCGTAGCTGCTCCACTGCCAAGATGGATTGTAGTCAGATAGTACACATTGCAAAGGAACCAGAGCACACACTGAGATCTGTTGGGGTTTTTTAACAATAGTTTATTTGTGTTTCAAAGGGATAGTTACAGGAATCCAGATCAATATGCTTGTCCAGAACTGTGCCTTCCTATTTTAGGGCCTGGATGAATAGGAGGTTACTTGAGTTCACATGTATATTGAGGGACCCGTGCCTGCGGTAATGCAGCTTCCCAGGCTTGTTACTTTTCCTTTTTGAAAGTGAACGTGAAAGAGCTGCAAGGCTGAAGCTGGCATTGTTCTGGTTCCTGAAGTTTTATTTTTTTTCCAGCAAAGTCCATGTGGCATTGCATGTTTGAGGCTCTTTATGAACGTGAGGTCGTGTCTCAACAGGAGGTGGTAGGAGCCGAGCTGGCCGATTTGGACTGGATCAAACACTTCTGAAAGGGAAGGAAGATGGAGGGTTTCAGTTTAAAGTTCTGATTTTTTTTTTTTTTTAAGGGAAAATTTAAAAAGTTCAATTGCTTTGATCAAATTAAGTTTGGCGTTTCCCAACCCTATGTTCTGAAACCATCTGTGTGTTTTCATGCTTTCAGCACTGTACACCATTTGCTGGGACAAGAAAAATGGTTGACTAATGGAGTTGGTAGCATGGAACCAAAAAA
>VWZN01011568.1:528119-561803 GCA_013396955.1 Regulus satrapa | reverse complement strand
TTTCTAAAAAAAAAAAAAAAAAAAAAAAAAGTCTGGTTGTTTCTGTTTCTGAGATCTTTGGAAAATGCAAATAATGAGTTACGACTTCTTGAAATTAGACCTGCAATATCTTTGAAAATCTTGGTTGGTGCCCTGTCTTTTCTCTTCCGATCCTGATATACTTTTTAAGGGACACAAGCAAAACAGGAGTTTTAATAGACAAAGGTTCTTAGATGCTCAGTGTAAGAGTAAGATATTTTTTCTATCTATAATTTCAAGCCCTGATTTATAGCAGGCAGTATATTTCTGACAGCTTTAGGCAAGTGTGTGCTACTGCTGCACCCGGGTTTGTGGGAGCAAAATCATCTCCTTTACTCGAGCATATGCTAATGATGGATTGTCCTGCTTGTGCTTTGAATGGTGCCACTGCATATTTTGTGAAGTGTAGACTCAACAAAGAATATCAGCAGACGGAGCCAGTTTCTTCTGAATTTCAACCTATGACAACTTTCTCAGCACACACTGAGCCACGTTGATCCAAGGGACTGTCTTGAGGGGTGTGTGCCAGTGCTTCAGAGGTCAAATTCTGGTGTCATCTGGCACTTTTCTGATGTCTCTGGCCTTACTGATGACATCCTGTTACATGAAGAATTTTGGCCGGTGCATGGTGTTCTCCTTTCAGCTGTTTTGCATAGCTGAGGAAGACACCATCCTGAATAAGTGCAGTTGGCAGCAGCGTGTCTGGTCTTTGTGTGAGAAGGGTTTCTTGGCTCCTGGCTTATTTTTCTGCATTTTTTTTCCTCCTTCCCCCATATGTTTGTGCACTGCTGATGGATGATGGGACAGTTGTGGTGACACTGCTGGAGGAACAAGAAGCATCGTGGCAGACCCAGGGCAAAGCAAGAGAAAGGAGTTGTGGTTCAACAGA
Organism: Regulus satrapa; assembly: GCA_013396955.1. Classification (NCBI taxonomy): domain Eukaryota; kingdom Metazoa; phylum Chordata; class Aves; order Passeriformes; family Regulidae; genus Regulus; species Regulus satrapa. The sequence continues at coordinate 560,896 of VWZN01011568.1, read as the reverse complement.
CCTCACTGTTGATAGCATTAAAAGATGAATGACTGGAAAAGTTATGAAAAGGATGTGGATTACTTTCTTCAGATTGTCACTGACTTTCTTGGTCTTTTTTCACCTGAGCTGATGGGGTGGGGGAGTGTGGAAACCTTCTCTGTCACTGTGAGGCAAAGCAATGATGTTACAGGCTTTAAAGAGGCAGGGGAAGATTTCCAGATATGCAGGAATTAGGAACCAGGCATAACTGTGTGTGGATGTGGGCAGAGATCTTTCCAGATCCAGGTCTCTTCAAAAAGAAACTTTTAGCATATTTCTGACCCCAAAGAATCAAAGGGGGTCCACTAGTGCTGTGATGAGAGCGACAAAGTGAGCACAGTCCAGAGGACTCTTGCACAATTGTTCTTGGCCCTGGCTTAGGAATTGAAGTCCCTTGCTGTCCTGAGCACAGTAGAAAACTTTGTGCACTGACATTGCCTCACAGATAACTGTCTGGGAAGAGATTTTTTTAGGACTTATTCTCCACCTCCACCCACACTTGCAGTCCCAGAGTCACCAAAGAAAGTTTTAAAATATTCTGCCAAATGTTTTCTCAGTTAATTTCTTTAGGCCTTTTGGTATTTAACCCCTGTTTTGATTATTGATTTGCTTTTTCCCTGAAGAAAATTTCCCTTCTGGAGGATGATCCTTAGGCACTGGATGTGTAGGAGCCTTGTACAGAGTCTGCCTTAGCAGCTGTCACCTTGCAAGTACTCACAGGCAATGCTTTTCTCTGTGCATATTTGTGATCTGGGAGTTCTATTTAGCACTTCTTGATGGGAGTCAAATCAGGTTAGATTTCAACACCTCTCAAAGAGGGGGAAGGCACAGCACTGACTGCATTGCAGGGAAAAATCCCAGCACGTCATGTGCCTACTCACTCCTTGTTCCTCGAGTCAAAGGACCTACCTCCATCTGCCCCTGCTCAGGAGTACTATCACTGAACCACAGCAGTGACTAAAAGTCAGAGGAGTTCTTGCTTTGGTGTAAGAAGAAGCCTTTTGCTTCTGCTTTCTTGTGCTTTGCACAACTTTTGCAATAAACAGTGATTGAGATTTGTGTGTCAAGTCCACCTGTGCTTTTGGTTGAAGAATGGAAGAGAGGACATTGTGCCACTTCAGGCTCATCCCAAGTCACTTAATCAGCCCCTCGCCCTCAGAGGAACCTGCTTGGAACATGCTTCCAGCCCCTCCTGGCTTTTGGATGTAGAGGATCATGGTCTGTCCCAGTAAGGGCTCCCCACACCCCGGGTGATGGAAGTACAGTAACTTTGATGTACAGGCAGTGGTTCTTACATGAAGTTTACAACAACATGCTAATTTATCAAGATTTCCTATGTGTGTGTGGCTGGAGAGGGATAAGCCCAACACATTTATTCCTTTGGGAGGTGGATCAGCCGTGCCTCAGCAGCTGCTGGGCTGGGGGAAAGTGGGAGAGCTGCTCCTGCACACCCAGGGCAGCTCGCTGTGAGGTGCATTCTGATGAGCTCCACCTTGGCACTGCAAAGCCTCGGCTTCCTTAGAAGCTCTGCTCTTCAGCATCCCAGGAGAACCCCCAAATAAATTACCAATTACATTTTGTGCCTTAATTAAAAAGAAAGGTGGGCATACGCTCCAGCTTCACTGGGAGCCACAGCATTAACTAATCTGAATGATGTCACAGTCAGCAAACTGGGGCACTGCTCTCTGCTTTTCTTCACACAGCAGTCATTTATCTCACATATCCCCCTGTGAATGGGGAGTTCTGTGTCCTCCTAACCTGCCCAAGAGAAGTTTTGAGACTTGAGGATGGTATGAAGAGCCTTGAGCACCTGGTGAAGTCTCAGGGAGCCCCGTGCCATGAAGGGCTGGCTTGGAGATGCTCAGAATTCTACAGCATCTCAGTCCTGTGTGTAAAACCTGATATTAAAGCAAGGATTGTATCCAAAATTTGCGCCACACAGGGACGCATTGGCAACATGACAGGAGCCCAAAGGTTGTGTTTCATTTGCATGTGTATTTGCATAATTGCAAATGCATGAGATGCACGTTAATAATCACTCCTGCATCTTTATCATTCTCAATAAGTACAGAGAAAATTTCTTGCTCTTGGAGTGCATCAGCAATAAAAACCTGCAGTGTCCTCATTCTGTAATCACAGTGAATTAGGGACACCTTGGGAGGGACATGTTTTATCATTCTGTTGATGTGTTTGCCCTAAAACCCCTAGTCCATAAAATGTAACTCTGGACTTGTTTTAGGTAAGAGAAATTAATGGTGAAAGAAAAAGTACATTGGCTTTTTATACTTAGAGAGGGTATTTCGAGGAGCCTAAAGAAGGTGGGACCTGGATCCTAGTGAATTTTAGTGGAAGTTCCACGGTCTCTGTTCAAAGCCTCAGCAAAACCTCATGACCAAGCATGTATGTATACCTTTTGGGATATCTAAGGACTTTTAGGGACTGACTTGGAATGACGTGGATGGAGCTACTTGCTCCAGATCTATGGTCTGATACTGTCCCTGCCACAAAGATTTTCTTTCTCAAGTAGGCAGAACACCCCCAAGAAAAAGACTGGAAGAAGGAATGCAAAGTCAGAGGGTTTTGCATATTGGAAAAAGTTCTTCTTTNTTTTTTTTTTTTTTAAAACCTTATCAACTACATTTTTCTAATTGTTGAGCCTGTATTTACTCTGCAGTCATTCCTTCTGGCACCTCTGCTCTTCATTTCACTGTGATGGCATCACTTAGCTGCTGAAAATCACAGTGGCTGTTGTCTGGAGGATTCTTGATGGGTTTCTTCAAGTGAGTAAATGATGCAGATGTTGCAGGAGGGACCAGACTCTGATGGCCTGGATTTGATGGACCAGTGCTGTGATGCAGCCTGAAAAGTCTGGGCTTTGCTCATGTCCTTTTACAATGTTTTTGTTGCAGTTGGCCCAAAAATGAGAACTCAGTTCAACAGAAAACATTTTTTTGACTTTCTAAAGTTTGTTTTCATTTTTCTCAGATTTAAATCTTTCAACATATTTCAGGTTGGGGGAGATGGAAGGATCCAATTACATCCATCTGAAGCCATCACTGTCCAGTGGCTTGGATTGAGATAACTTAAATTCAGAGTCCTCCTTTTCTTTATCTGGGCCTTGAGTCAAATCTAGGTGGGTACCTTAATCATGTTAGAGGGCATTCTGGAATGGATTTATGAATTCCATCTTGATCTTCTTTTAAAACAATAATGTAGCTGAAACTTATCGCTACAGTGTTTGTTTCAAGAAATCAAGATTTTCTCTAAAAAATGAATAAATATAAACAGGAATAAACAGGAATCATTGATATTTTTCCTTTATCTTCTCTGCTGTAGATGTTGTAATTATGGAATATCAGCTTAATTGGTAGAGACAGGATAGGTTATGAATTCACTGCTGCAGCATTTCAGCCTAATTTCTCTCTTGGGATATTTGCTCCAGAGTTTTCTCAGTGAAAAAGGAAATCTTCATTATTTTTTCCAAGGAAGCAACAGGCTGTGCAGAAGGGGACAAGCCACTCTCAAGCCTTGTTCTGCATGAGAGGAGTCCCATGGTTTTTCAACGAGCAATGCACCTGTTTCAGGCACCTGCTTTTCCTCAGGAAGATGAATTTGTAGCTGTTGATCGACTGTTCCACTGCACAGTCTCTCAGGGATCTGCGAAACTGCTGAGCTTTGGCAGAATTGTCTTTGCACTTCCATTTCAGATGTCTTCAAATGTTTCTAAACTTAACACATAGGAGACTGAGAAGGCATTGATTGGTTTCTATGAGGCAGAGATCTCTCATATTCCTTCAACGGGATTTTGCTTTACCCTTCAAATAATGTTTGTGCCCTCACAGTCATTGTGGCTTCTGTGCTTACTTTGAAACAGTATTGATCATGTAATTAAAGTGTCTTCTGTTCTCCTCAGGAATCCAGCAAGACTGAGATGTAGGCTTCCCTGTCTGGTTTCAGAAACCTCAATCCGTCCTTCATTTTAATCTTAACTCCCAATGCAATTCTTGCAGTTACTTGCAGGTCTTGCAGCCTCCTCAGAGTCTACAGCCACACTGAATTTAGTCAGATTTAGATGGAGCTCAGTCTGCTCTGTGTTAATCTCAATCTTATATTGCAATTGCCTCATTTTAGTGGTAGTAGACTGCTGGCCAAGGGAGATTTGAGGAATCACTGTGCCAAATGCATGGAGATACATTCCCTTGGCTGCCACTCACTTTCAGCAAAGCAATGGGAATGATTCTAGCACTTTTTATTTTAAATTATATATCTGATGGAAAGATGAATGCTATAATCATCATTCACTGTTCAAACCCATCATTGGTTCACTTTATATTGTCTGTGGATGCCAAAGGTGTTTGGACAAAAACCCCTATGGAAAGATGTCTGGTTGATAGGCTAAAATAAGTACAAAGTGAGCCAATAAAAACAAAAACAAACAAACAAAAAAAAGGCAAGATAGTCAATCATACAATCTCTTTTCATCTTTGCAATATCTTTCACAGCTGCTACTTCAAAGCCCTTCAAAAAGTTATCAATATTTCTAAGAGCTGTTAGGGAGAGATAGCATAATTCCAGATGCAACTAAAGTATTTTGGGAAATAAAGGGTTTAAGAAGGATGTTTTAGAGGAATAACATACACACTAGTAACTAGAGGACACAAGTCCAGAGTGAATGTGAGTACACTCTGGCAAAGAGCTGAAGAATATAATGTAAAAAGTCTATTGGCCAAAAGTTTTTTGTCCAAGACTTCCAAAGTCCAGCATTACCTATTATCATGTCCAATCACTTGCTGATCCAAAAGTCAATTTTTCAACTCAATTCTGAGTGAAATTAGAAACCCATGTAGAGATCTCAGATTGGTCAAAAAAGCCTTTTACCATGCATGCCAGAGATCATTCCTGCTGCCACATTCTGGACCTAGTGCAATTTCTTCTAATAAAAATATTTCTGGCAAAGCTGTGCCTTAAGAGTTAGTGTAATCGAATCTGGATGTGAGGAAAGCATGCAAACTTGCTTCCAAGTCAGCAAGAGTTAGGCAGGATTTAATACTCCATGTATTTTTATTATGATATAAAAAGCTGTTATATTGGTATTTTTAATACATTTATCAAAAGGAAACTGCAAATCCAAAGTCACTTCCAAATTTCCCACTGATACAGGAATGAGTAGCTGAGACAATTCTGAAGTGAACTGAGGCAATGGGATTTTGTAATCCATGTTCAGCTGCCAGGAGAGCAGTACTTGGGTTTGACTTTTAACCAGTTCTCATTAGACCTGTGCAAACATTTTCCCTGAGCGTTTGCTGTAGTGTGAAGCTGATTTTTTCCTCGTCTGCTCCATTCGTGCACTTTTTTTCTGTTTTGTTTTTGTTTTGTTTTGTTTTTGTTGTTTTGTTTTTTGTTTTCCATGAACATTTTAGCAACCCAGGAGAACTCCTGGGATGACAAAGCCAGTCACCAGTCATGCACCAGCAGCTCCCACCACAGCCAGCACCACTTACTTAGGGGCCTAAGAATAGGAGGCGGCAGACATTTCTATTAAACCCTCTTTTTTGAAAAAGAGCTTGGCTCTCATTTACTCATCTAAATAAGGTCCAGATTTTCAGAAGAGCTCCACAGATTGCGTGCTGAACACTTGTGAAAATAGAGTCTACATTTCACGTCTACTCTGGGGCTCAGGGCTCGCAGAAAACCGGCCTCAAATTTCTTGTTCTTGGACAAGCAGGAATGTTTGGGGATACCTCGGGGCTGGCTCTGCCTGCCCGTGCCGTGGGGTTTCCACCGGTGTGACGCCATCCAGGGCGGGTGGCGGGGCTGGCGTGGTGTCCCACGGGATGCTGTGGGAAGAAGTGGTGAGAGGCCTCCCATACAGGGGACGGGCCTTTCCTTCCCTCTCTGCCACAGGGGCCTTCGGAGTCTTTGGCTGCGAGTTCCAGGCAGCTCAAGGGATGTCTGAGGGTCAAAAATAAGAGATGCATCTTTTGAATCCTTAAAAATTAGATGCTCTGAAAGGACCTGGTTTTGAAGCCTACCTCTGCTCTTTGATGTATCTCCCAAGTGAGGGGGACAGTGAAGGCACGTGGGTGCTTCTCAGGTTCCTTCTCATTTGGTTTGTTCTGACTTCTTGGGTTGTTTTTTTGCTTTCTAAAATTCTTGCCTCCGATGCATTCATACTATAAATGCTGTTTGGGAACTAAAAATGCATTGATGCTATAAATGCTGTTTGGGAACTAAGCTAATAAAGAGTGTAAATCCCATGCATCTACTTTAGAGCAGCCATGGGGTATCTCCAGCTTTTTATTCCTCCTCGGTCCCAACTACTTTTGGGTGCTAAACTACTTGTCCAAAAAGGCTGACTGTACTCCAGTAACTTTCATCCTGAAAACCCTAAAACTACACAGCAAATATATTACATAAACCATAGAGGGATCATTTTACCCATCTTTAGAAAGCAGCCTTTGTGGGTTTGGAAACTGTGAACTGAGAACAGCAGTGTTATGCAGGAAGCATCATTTTTAATCAGGATGTTTCATCTACAAAGTGAAAGTCCCTTGCCAAAAGCACTCTCATCTTTGACCCCTTATGCAGTGATATAATGTAGTTCCTCCTGGGGCGTGAGAGATGCTGAGGTCAGCCTTGCCATGTAGTCTGAATTACTGATATTTAAGAGGATTAAATGGTATTTCTACCACCTGGTACAGTTAATAAGACAGCATCCAGATCAATTGTCTTGAGCCCTGTAAAATAATCATAAGGAGTATACAGTTCTTTCATGGCAATAAAAGTATAATAAGGTCTTCTAAATAGAGCAACAAAAGTTGAACAAACACAGTATTAAAACCTTATATATTATTAGATTTTTTTTTTAGAAGTCCATAACAAGGAGATCCTTTGGCACACAAGTACAAAATCAAATTTAACAAGCAAGTTAAATAAGCAATTAGGAGTGGGGATTTAAACTCCTTTCCAGTCTCAGTTGCTCTAATTCAGCACAAGTGGAAATCTGCCTTGTGTTTTGCAAACTCTCACTGGTGATGACTGTACCTGAACAGTTACCAGAGACTGGTATTTTTAGAAGAAAAGAGAAGACTTGATTCTCATGGTGGGTCAGATTCCCCAAAGTGACCCTTCTGTCCATGCCACCCTTGTGTCTGAGTGCTTACCCAGGATGCTGGAGACCCCCATTCAGCTTTCTCTTCTGCCTGGGAGAATTCAGACCTAAATCTGTTTCTTTCTAGAAAGATCTTTGACCAGAGACCTGGTTCCTCTGCACAGGGTGGGTTTTCCAGTATGGCAGTGGATTTTACTGGTCTCTGAATCAGAATGCAGGAGTCATTGTATAAAGAGGAAGGGGGGAGAACAAAACCTCAGGTCTTGTAAAAGTTTCTTTGCCAATGACCTGAGTTCCAGCCATAAGTCCAAGGTTGTTAAAGCATTTTCCATGTCACAGCTAAGCAAGTAAAGAAGCAAAACCAAGAGGAGCTTGGGCAGTTCAGAGGAACCAAGTGAGGTGCCTTTAGGGTTGGCAGAAATATTTTGTGCATAGGAATCCAAATTCAAAATCTACATCTGAAGATCCAAGTCCTATTTTGGTCTCATCCTGATGCACTCAAAAAATTACCGTGGTCTTAAAAAAATGTGTATACAGCGAGACTTATTTTCTGTTGGATGAACTCTCCCAGGAAACCATAGTATCTTCCTAGCTGAGCCACTGGGATTTTACTGGCAAATTGTGACTCAATGTGTGGGGTCCTCAGATGCTGCATGTTGGAGGAGCTCCATGACTGATACTGCTGGTATTTGTATTTGCACCACTGCCATCTGAAGAATTTGGTCGCTTGTAGCCATAAAGAAGAACACGTCTTCTCAGCTTTTCTAGCTGTCAAATCTGTTGTGGACATCCTTAAAATAAGGTGGGAGTTTTAAACCATTCTCTTCAAATGTTGTTACAAGAGGGATTTTAGAAGGATTTTGCAAAGCTGGATTGGTGTGCTGCCATCCCTGGCAATTCTTTGTTGATAATGGACTCCGCCACCTCTAAAGTCTCTGTTTCTGCAATTATTGGAAATGTCATGGATGGCAACTGACAGACAAAGTAAAGACAACCAACTGTTTTGGAGGATTGTGGTGCTTCAGCCACAGTTTTGCTTTGCCATTTTCATAAGACATCCGTCTTGCTCAGGAGCAAGTCCTCATTTAACTCTCTGCTCAACAGCAGCAGAGCAGCAATGCTGGCCCTGCACTCAGCACTAGATGTGTCCCTTTTCATTCTCCTTTGTATGACCGAATATCTGAATATTTCCCTTCCTTTTTTTTTTTTTTTTTCCCCAAGAAACTTTTATCTGTAGCCACATGTGCAAAACTCTCACATGGACTGTTTCAAATCTACTCAAGGTCACTGAAAAAAGATATTTTTAAAGTGGCTAGGGCTCTTAAAAGTCTTTTTGGATTCCCCAGAAGTAAAAAAAAAAGCAGCATTTACCCTGTAAGCCTTATAGATCAAGGACTTGAGTATCTTTCAACATCCTAAGGCCCGTGCAGACTTTAAACTGGTATTCCCAGCTCATTTGCCAAAAGAAGAGGAGGAAAATGAAATGAACTGAAAGTTTTTGCCTTGAGGTCTGCTGCAATGGGCCTTCTGAAGTCTGGAGTCAGAATTGTTTCAATCTATGTAAATATCGGGAAATTAAATTCCATATGTCCCATGCCAGATGCTCCCAGCTGCTGCTGCTGTGTGGGGAACGGTAAGTAGACAGTTTAGCCTCGTCAAGGAAGGGGGGAATGAAAAATAAAAGGGGGGGAATTGTTATTTTGGGGTCGGGAGGGTAATGTGCACAAGTGGCTATGCCAGTGAGCTGACAAGCCAAATCACTGCACAGTTGTAAGTGCTGTGTGAGCCTTAAAACCGGGAGATCCCAGTGAGAATGTTGCAGTTCCTGGCGTGAGAGCTTGGGCCTAATGTACATTGTTTATTTCAAAGTGTAGAGAAATTGTGTGCATATGGGAAACAGTCAGGTTTGCACTGTGAGTGGCTTGAGTGCGTCAATCTGACTTTGTTGTGGCCTGGGAAAAAACAGGCCAGAGCAGGGAAAGGTCCATCACTGAACCAACCCGCCATGCCCAGGAACTGCACATGCCACTCATCATCAGCCACTGCCACCCTGTTCCTGTGCCAGGCCATACCCCATTGTCACCCCCTTTCTTCACCCTGGTTCCAGCCTTTAGGCCGGGCCTTATCCCTGCTCGGCGCTGGGCTCACATGTTGATTTCATCGGTTTGTTATTTCTATTCCGAGCCTTGCGCCGTGGAAGGGAAAGAAGTAGAACGGCGCAACCACAACTTTAAACGACCTGTTCTTAAAAAAGCCCCACACACCCTAATGAAACTAGAGATTTAGGAATCCTCGTGGAAACTCCAGCTGCCTAAAAATAGGCAGTGCCCCTCTTGTGTCCACAGGGATCCTTTGCCGCGCTCCTTGCTGGCAGTGCCGCCGTGCCCCATCGTGGCTGGAGGCGTGTGGAAGGGCCGAGCTCTGGCTGGCTGCTCCTGCCTCCCTCCCCCTTTTTGTGTTTTTTTTTTTTTTCTAACGTGGTGACAAAGTGGAACGGGCTCCAGGAGAGAGCGGCCTTGTGGCTTTGCCCCGCCATCGCTGCAGACGTTCAGTAAACACGAGGGAAGCCGGAGCCCCACGGCCAGGGCGCGGGAGGGAGCAGGCAAGGAGGGCTGAGCAGTTACTCAGCATTTGCTGTCTGAGGTGAGAGTTACTGTGGAAAAACCCAGCCATTTTATTGTTCTAACCTTTATTTAAACATAGGATCTATAACCTGTTTTTCCACAGAATTTTAAATAGTGGGTTTTTTCCTGCTGTGCAATCTCCCTGTCCAAATTCTGAGGTATCACATACTTATGTATTACTTTATGGAGGTGACAGAGGGGGCATCTAGGGGAAAAAAAGCAGCCAAAATAGCCAATAGCAGCATGTGGAAGAAACCTATGTGTGTGTAGGTCTCGGCAGGAAGGTCAGATGCCATGAGCCTGTCAAAGCCTGCACTGGCTTTTGACTTCTCCCTCCATCCTCCTCTCAGCACAAGGGGCTCAGACCTTGGGGCTGCCAACAAAAAACACTGTTTGCCCATGCAGTGCCTGTGAGAAGGGCTTGGGATGGCCATTGTCCCACCTGAAAGAATGATTTGTAAGCTTCTGTAGCAGAGAAATATAGTTTGAAGTGATGTTTTGTAGTGGTGTGCCTGGAAAAGTAATGTGTGCGTGGCAGAGCAGAGTATGTTGAGTGCAGGGTTTCCTCAGTGCTGCTGGTGCTGCTGGGCCTGGTGTGGCTGTGCTGGGTTTTGTGGGGTGGTGTTTGCTGGGTTCAGGGAACCAGAACCTCCCTTCCCACCACTGCCCTTACCCAAGACAGAGCTTTGGCTTCTGGCACATCAATGGGAACTTATGTCTTGGTGTGAAATAGCAAAGGAGGGTAAAACCAAGGTAAAATTACCAATCCTTTGGCAATCTGTTGGATGGATGAAGTTGAAACAGAGGGTTGTTCACGTTTATTATTCATTGACCTCTTGCATTGCATAGTAAGAAAATAAAATTTCTTCAGTGCTCCCAGAGCAAACTTTCAAACTGTTTCCAATAGAGGTTGAGGCAGCAGGTTAATCAATACATTCTGGTACAGGTTCTAAGATCCATCATGATTTATGATGGGAATATACAGAAGGGTTAAGAGAGTACTGTGTGCTTTCTGCGGGACAACAACCCGGCAGTGAATCAAAGCACATTGCTAAGGATCTGTACCGAACAGAAATAGAGAGATGGGAATGATATTTGAAGATCTCCCTCTGTGTTTCTTCTGCTGCTGTCCAATATGGCATTAAATGTTTTCACAGGAAAAAGTGACTTTTTTTTAGGTGTCCTTGTGTGAACATAAGTTGCTCCAAATGTGAGTGTCTTTCTGACCAATGTCTCTAAACTTGTGGAATGTTAACTGAGCTTTTTTTCTACCTCTGTAATCACATGGTAGTTAGGTTTCCTTTGAAGTCCTCAGTGAAAGTTCAGTTTGTTTTTTTTTTTATTTACCATAATTAATTTACATACTTTAAACAGTGAAAAAAGGGCACTTTTACCATGATGTCAGGGGCCCAGCCTTCCTCTCTGCTCCCCTCCCACAATGTGACCATTATATCAACATATGGCAAACATTTCTCCTATTCTGTGTTTACTCCCAGCAGTAAAAATTCAGTAAAAAGCCAAGTGCCTTCCATAGTGAGAAGAAAACTCAGCTACAACCTTCAGGACAGGAAAGGCAAATGCACTTTTAACAAGAAAGTTATTGGGACGTTGCTAAATATTTCCAAGAAATAAAATAACAAAGGAGCTTGTATCCAAGAGGAGTCACATATCTTCAGAAAATATAAGCATCATGGAAAAAAAAAATCCTGAAGGATTATTATTGAAAGGTTAGCTGAAATTAAAAGCACGTTTATGCAGCCAAAGGAGTTTTTGGGCTTTAATTCATTAGCTCAGGTTTCATCTACCAGGATTCCGCCCCCGGCACGTGTAATAAGATTAGTTCATTAATCGTTGAGTCCTTGGGAATTAACATGCTAGAGGTGCTTTTCTCCCCCTCTGAAAAGTCCCCCTGGATATATAAACACAGCAGAGATTTTGTTGAATGTGGGATCAGAGTTAGTTGTGCCAGGTTTGGCTCTATGAGAATGACTGAATCCTATAAACAAGTGAACAGTGAGAGAAATGTATTAAGGAAAAAAAAAAAAAAATCCACCCTTGTTTTGTCTTTAGAGTTGTACTGCAATGTTTGGCTGATAGCAGACGGAAATCCAGTGAATTAACTCCTGAAAAAGGGAGGGGGAAAAGGAAGGATAGAGTGGTTTGTTTTACTGAATAATTACCCTGGGAACTCAGCTCCCTACCTGCCATCGCAGGAGAGAAGTGAGGATGAAGGGTGGGAAGGGACCCCGCAGCAGTGGGACAAGCTGTGGTGTGGGTGTGTGTGGGTCCCCGGGGCTGGCACTGGGCAGAGCAATACAGAAGCATTTCTGCCTCCCAGACCTGTTGTGGCGCTGGTGGAAGGCACAGCAGCAGTCCCAGTGTCCTGGGACAGCACTGGCCTCGCTCCAGGGGCAGGACAGAGCCAGATCCTACAGCGAATCCCAGGGTAGGTGGAGGCAGCACAGGGTCTGCAACGTGAACAAAGGACTGGGGACTTCACTTTCTTCCCCTCACTCGGACCCTAAACAGGGTCGAGGTGAGATGTGGCCCAATCCATCTCAGTGACCCAGAGGGAAAGAGCCACCTTTGTCACAAGGCCTTTAAAAAAATCCCCTGGGCCGGGCGCCCATTCACACTGTGCCATGTTTTCATGCAATTTAAGCAGATTAAAAACACATTTAACAAAGTGCAAGGAAGGAAATGCCCTGATCTCAAGTGGCAAGGGTCAGAAGTGACATGAATGATTAGGTGCCTTATTGGGTATTTTGAGACGCCGATGCTTAGTTCTGAGGTTCTTTAAGGATTTTGAAGCAGGGAACATAAGGCATGAGGCTCTGGGCTCCTGGGAATTTTACCTGCCAGAGGATATTCGGCTTTCCTTTTCTTGTAATTTCTGAATTGATTTTTTTTCTTCTTGCTGCAATCAGATATAAGCTGTTTTGTAACAGGGGCATATTTCTCTCCTGGAAGTGTAGGAAAACATTCCTGACATTGGCAAAGGAGACCAGGGAGGGATGATTTATGAGTAGAAGATTAAAAAGAGTTAAATATTGTTAAATTTGGTTTAAAATTACTAAGTAGGTATATGATAACTATCTTCAAACACATAAATACTAGAGAGAAACAGAAATGTCTCATTTGAGCCAACAGAAGCAAATCTGTAGGCAGCGGAAGGAAAATAAGTAAAACTCAGGCCAAATATCAAGAGAAAATTCCTTGTAGTGAGACCTCTCTAAAAAATCTCAAGATACAACAATGCTCCAGTTGTAATAATGTCGTAAAAGCGTCCCAGTGCTACAAATATTGTAAAGAGAGCTGGGGATTTCCCATTTATTATGCCCAGGTGGGATTAAATAACCCAGGCAAAGGAAGGCTTGATTCAGTCATTAGCCCCCACAAGGATCTGGAAGCAGTGCAGGAGAAAAATGGGCAAAACCTCTCAGTGCCAATAAGTGGAGGGAGACTATGACCAAAGGAAAGGTGAATGTGAAATTATCCTATTTAGGCTCCAAGTGCAATGTGAATGGTGAATGCTCTTAATGAAAGCGTCGCTGCTTTAGTAACCTGATCCCTCCATTACTATTTTAGGCTGTAATTGTAGCTAATAGGAGGAAATGGATTTATATTTTGCTGGAATGCATTATTTATCAGTCAGAGTAAGAGGATTCATACAGCCTTGTGGCGAGAACTGCTTGCTAAAGTGTCTGAGGAAGCTGCACTGTGCGTGCTGGCCTTTTGGGTGTGAACTTAAAATCCAGAGTAAAATAATTAATAATAATAATAATAATAATAATAATAATAATAATAATAATAATAATAATAATAATAATAATAATGGAAAAGAGTTTGGGGATGACATGGCCAAAGGAGGCTTTGTAAAGTAAAGGCAGGAAGAAGTACAAGGTGAGAGTGTAATGCCCCTGTGGGATATGGGTATTTGGGAAGAGAGGGAAAAGCTCCCAACCATTCCTAAAATCAAGGGGCAAGGTGTCAAGTAGGACTGAAAAAAGCAATCACAGCAACCTTTTCCAGACCTGTTGAGCTGATGACCACGCTCTGCTAAGATCATAAAGGTTCAGGGGACCTCTGCTTTCCTGGAGCAAAATCCTTTACCTATTTCCTTAAAGAGAAACTTTGTCGCCACAGGATAAAATGCTGCCATCCCAACCAGGTGACTCCTGAAGGATTTTCATTGTGTGCCATGCCCTTGCCAGAGAGAGACAGCTGATAAAGGAGCAAAGTAGGCCCTAAACACAATTTTTGTTATTGGGACGTGTCTACAAGCGAAGGGGCTGGGCTATGAAGTCGCCACTGCAGCGCACTGGTGGAATCCAGTTTAGGACTTCTTTAGAGCAGCTGGCCAAAATCCTAGAAAACGTCCTTAAAGACAAACCTGCACTGGCAGGGAAGCAAGCTGGATTCTTGTCCAGCCCCAGGAGGGGAGCTGAGGCCCCGCTCGCTGCCGGGGTCACTCCAGGCTGGGCAGACCCGCAGCTCCCCACGCTCCTGGCGGGCGTCACGGCTGTGCTGGGAATCCTTGCCTGGGTAAGGAGACATTGCACAACCCGGCCCTCCCCTTCGGAAGTGAGCCACCCCCATGAACAATCAGCCCTGCACACTCTGGATGTGATTTCTACACCATCACCGCGGGTTTATCATTCCTACCTACGTGTTTGTGGCTGCTGCTTCTTTCCGAAACCAAAGGAAACAAAGCGAGCTATTCTATATTTTGTTTTCCTTAGTAATTTATGATTAATGGGGTAAATCTTGGAATCCCTGCTCAGGGGTTTTCACATTGCATTACCCAGCCCTTCTGTTTATACATGTTTTGTAACAGAAATAAAAAGTATTTCCTTTTAGCCCAAGGCATCTAATCAGGATTAGGCCTGGAGCGGAATATTTGGCATTCTTGCGTTCCAGGAGTACCTTGATGTGGAGTTATCTTTTGTCAACTGTAGATTGAATATTCAATTACACTACTCCTTTTTTAAAAAGGTATTTTAGGGCCTATCTGATCAACTGATACCGAATACAGTTTTTCTCTGCCCTGCATTTTGTGGATTTGGGTCTTCCTATGAGTTCTTTAGCTTTAGAAAGTTGATAATTGTAGAAGAATTTGGTTTGTGAGACTGCCTTGCTGAGGGACTGAGGGATTTGGTGTGTATACAGTACAAGCTGTGCAGCATTCTGCTCATGTCTGGCACTTAGGTTCCAAGTCTCAGTCCCTTACTGAGTTCAGACTAACCAGTCAAGCTTTTAGTCCCTGGTTTACTCAGTATCTGCATCACAACAGTGTCCTGAACCCCTCCTACCTGTTGACATTGACTCCTTCTCTGCAGACCAAAGGGCACTAAAATATTCCCAAAGAGGTGTGATTTATGTCCAAAATCAAAGCTCTTTTGCAACAGCATCTAATTTGCAGTTGCTTGAAATAGCAGTCGTCTTCTTATTCAGAAGGGGCTACAAGGAAGCTGGAGAGGGATTCTGCACCAGGAATTGCAGTCACAGGACAAGGAAGAGGGGAAACTTGAAGAGGGAAAATTGATGTTAGATATTAGGAAGGAATTTTTCCCTGGGAGGAGGCCCTGGCCCAGGGTGCTCAGAACAGCTGTGGCTACCCCTGGATCCCTGGCAGTGCCCAAGGCCAGGCTGGGCACTGGGGCTGGAGCAGCCTGGGACAGTGGGAGCTGTCCCTGCCATGGCAGGGGTGGGACTTGTTGGTCATGAAACTGCTTCCAACTCAAACCATGTTATGATTCTCTTCCCCTGTGAGTGACGATGAGTGACTGGGAGCAGAACAGATGTCAAATCAAGGCAGTGTGCCCTGGATGCTTCTCAGGCAGAGCTTCTTTATCAAAGCCGAGCTGCATTGTAGAGCTTTTCTGCAATTACAATAATAAGCAGCTTTATTTAAATGTAATTGTCTTAACTGAAAGTATCTTAATGTGGGGTTCTTTGTTCCATCTGGTGTTTGGAAAATTCTCCATAACTTTGAGTCACCTATTTTGAATTTTTAAAAGGTTTGTGTCTAGTAACAGTGCAGACATATTATTACACATCAGAGTCTTAGTCATTTTGTTCTGCTTTTGCATCCTGGTGTGCTTATTCACTTTGGTTTATCTGAATAGGGAGAGAGGGAACCTGGAGGGAGTGGGAAGGGTGCACAGACTGAAGGGAAGGACCTGCTTATGTTTAGAAACACTTGAACTTTTTTTTTTTTTTTTTTTTTTTAGATTCTTACTCCATGGACTTATTTTAAATAGTGATGTGATCATGAAAGGATGAAAAGTCCAGAAAAACCCTGTCTTTCCTAAGAAGTTTTGTGAGTTCTATAGTGGGCTGGAATATCCCACTGAGTTATAACATCAGATCTCACCTCACCAAATGGCTTCTACAGGGCATTATTTGCTGTTATTTTTATATGAAGGCATTCCTTGTTTCTGTTTTATTAATATTGGTTTCCCTTTTGCGTTACTGTGCCTGCAACATCCTCAGAAAGCAGCGTTGTTACAGCAGTGCTTGGCAGACCTCAGTAGGAGCCGAGCAAAACTTCCAATCCCTTGACCTTTGGGTTTCCAAAATTAAAATTTGCAGCAGAAATGTGTACCTTGGGCTTATCGCCTGAAAACCCGGGCTGGTGCTGCTGGGCCTGGGCTGCAGTGAAACTCCTTCTCTGCTCCGTGGCTTCTGCTCCCCACCCTTCCTGTTTGAGCTGTGGTCTGGTCAGCCACACAAGAGATCTTGAATCAGGGCTCCTGAACCTCCCTTTGACCCTGTGCAGGACTCTCTGTACAACGTGAGTCACTTCACCATCAGCAAAGTTTGGCCTCGTTTTCTCTGAATGTTGGGCAAGTTACATCAGATGACATCACCGGGCTCTGGATGGGATTGCTGCTGTCTCTGGGTCTCCCTGGCCTGGTGAGAGCACACGGAGGTGATGCTGCTCAGCACAGCAGTGGCCCTGAGGCAGCCTGTGTACCTGTGTGCTCCTTGTCGTGTCGTCTGCAGGCAGTGCCAAAACTACTAAGAAAAAAAAAAAAAAAAAAAAAAAAAAAAAAAAAAAAAAAGAAGAGATTATTTAACAAACTTTATGTGTCAGGACAAGAACTTAAGTGCACTCTATGGAGGAAAAGCATTCGCTAGGTACAAGGGTAGGGCATAGGAAAACAGGGAAGGACACATTGTAAATTAATATGAAGAAAGGAAGCTGGAATTCCTTTCAGCCTGTCCTGAACACAGCTCTCTGTTTGCTTGTTGTTGCTTTTACCAACAGAGAAGTCAGATTTTTAAATCTCTCTGCTGTGCAGGTGGCAGTGTAAGTAGAATAAAACAGAACTTGTCAAATCCAGGAATCTGGCTTGTGGAGAGCAGATCCCAGAAAGAGTGAAAAAACCCCAAACCCCTCAACCCCAAAACAAAACAAAAACACAATACCTAAACCAGACTTCCACTTCTGGGATCAGATCAAAACAACAAAAAGCCCAGAAAGATTACACTAAGCTCAACTCAAATTCGTTTATTGTGTTGCATGTTTCTCGAGGCAAAAGAGTTTACTTTGGAATTAAAGCACACCCAGAGAACAGCCCTCGACTGGACATTCAGAGCTAATAGCTTGCAGAGGAGTTCAGGCCAGTTGACTCTAAAAAACAGATGGGTGTCGAGAGGCACCGTCGAGGTCTCTGCATTCCTCCCCGCACATTGACTTGGGGTTGTTATGCTGAGATGGTCAGAAACTCTGCAGCTGTTTGATTCCTCTGCCTGAGCAGCTCTGACACCCCCAAGGGCCCTACAGACCGTGCAATGCAGCCTCTGCCAGGGCCCATCCCGCTGCAAACGGGGGGACAGGAGAGGGAGGGCATCCCAGGGGCTGGGGACCCACTTGGAGAGGTGTCCACGAAGCGGTCTGGGTGGCTCTTTCAAAGTGTGTCCATGTCCATTGTTCCTTGTGCCCGTGGGGCTGTTGTGTGAGAATTCCCCCTGAAGATTTCTCTCATAGCATCGGTTGGCAGCGTTTTGTAACATCTTGGCAGGCAGGATCCTGGCCACAAGTAATTAGTGGAGAGGTGGCATGAAATTGAAAAATGAATTCTGAAAATATTTGCTTTTAAACTTTCAGCGAGAGTTTTGGTGTCGTGTTAGGGAATAGTTCCTGGTTTATCCCAGCTGGGCTGAAGTTTTTGTGCTTTTCTGGTTCATTCCTCTTTTGAGGTGAGAGAAGGGCATTTATTTATGCTTGGGGTGTCCCCACAAGTCCAGCCCCCTATGTCCTTTGTGAACAGGGAATGGGATGCCATGATAAGAAAGGATCACTGTGAACTCCCTGTGCACTGGTCCCAGGGGAGGTTGGGGTGTTCGCAGCAGATCTGGCACAATGGGGCTCATTAATCTGGGACAAGTTCACATGAAGTGATGCTTCCTGGTGGAAGTGAAGCCAATGGCAAAACATCTGGAAAGTGCTGCCCCAGTGACCCTCTTCTACAGTGTGGGACCTTCTCTGTTACTCTGAGGACTGGCCAAGGAATGGAAATGTGGCCAGTCTCAGGTTTCTGTTTTATTTACTTATTTCTCAGGCTGCTGCCTTGGTGATAGGAAAATGCCAGCGGCTGTTTGGAGCTGCTGATCTCCCTTCCAGAGCACCTCTAGCCTGTCTGCCCTGGGAAGAGGCATCTTTTGAGGCCATCTCCCAAGGACCAAGGATTCAGATGTGTTCAGATGAGGACAGTCTCTTCTCTTTCCTCCTCCATGGCTGCTTGGCTGGAGGCAGTGCACTGAGAGCTCCCAGTTTGGCTCACTGATAGGGCTGGGACATGATGGGTGTGAACTCGAGGACACTTTGAGGAGCTGGAAGAATGGCTGAGATGGAGAACCAGCTGCTCTTTCATGCTACTTCTACTCCAAGCTCCTTCTTTCCCCTGTAACATCACCCAGGACACAGCTGTGATCCCCTTGGAGAAGGCACAGGAAGGATTACAGGGCTCTCTGGGAGCAATTAGAGGCAGCCCTGAGGTCTCTGACACCCTTCCCAGCTGCCTGCAGCAGCAAATCTCCTTGCTGCTCCAGCTTCTCCAGGTCTGGGAGTGCCTGGGCAGCTGTCTGTGCTGGCTGGCAGCTGGAAGGAAGGTAAGAACCAGGGGGTGAGCAGAGGGTTGCTGGGAGAAAAGTTGCTGAGAAAAAGAGCATTTTAGAGTCCAGGAAGAAGGTGTCAGAGCAGTGGGATGCTTGAGGAAAGGACAGCCTGGTTTTCCTTAGTTTATTTTCACATTTGACCTTTTGGTTAAGGAATCCAGTCAGTCCAATTTGTTCCAGCATAACGAAAAGATGCTGAATTTAATTGATGACTGGCAGTGGAAAGTCACATTTTTGGGCTGGGGTTGTACACTGAGGGAACCTATTCATTAGCTCTCCTAATATTCTGACTATTAGCTGCTGCTGCTGCTCTCTGATTCTGGTTTCGTGTGAGCAGTGTTTATGTGAGCTCTCTGCTTTGATGGCATTGGATGTATTCCCCAGGAGCAGCCCCTGAGGTGCAGTGAAACAAGGTGGAACAAGCACATGATAAACACAACCACCTGACTCTGCTCTGGCCTCACATGCCCTCGCCTCTCTTTGCAGTCAGATGAGGTGTGAGGTGGGGTTTCCCTTGCACTGAATCTTTGTGTCTTTATGCAGAGTTTGAGGTAAGAAGGGGGAAGCTGCTTGGTTGGGTTTGTTTGTGGTTTTTGGGTTTTTCTTTCTAAAGGTCTCTCTTGAAATAACACGTAAGAGTCAATAGAGCTGTTAGTAGCTGCAGTGAGGATTATTAATCCCACTTTTGCAGAGCAGTGGCAACTGTTAAGGATGGGTGCATGGCTGGATCCTCTGTAAACTGCAGTTGGGATAATAAAAAAACTTAAATTCTCACCAGCTGTTTGCAGTGCTTTTGGTGTCTTCTCCAAGGTTTTGTTCCTTGCTAAGACTTGGCCACAAAAAGAGCTGCACTTACCAACTGTTGTGTCCAGTCCCAATGGAAACAGAAAATATTGAGGAATCACAAGAAATCCATCCAAATCTCCATTAAAGGAGAATCAAGATAGTGAGGAGCAAACCTACTTTTTTGTAGGTTTGCTAATATCATAAGGCTGCTGGAGAGATGGTCCCTGAAATGAGACAGGAGTTGATAAGTGGTGGACTTGAAGCTGGAAAGGGGCTTTAGTAGGGCTCCAGGGAGCAAGGATGAAATATTTCTTTCTTCTTTACATATCTTTTTGCTGTATATTCAAAATATCTCCATGTGCCATAGCGTGGCATCAGGGCTTTTCTAATTCCTCATTGATTTGAGGGAGGATTTCTGTTTGAAAACCTCTGGCTCAGGGTGGTTTGTGAGGAACAGAGAAGGAAAACCCATTTTGTGTTTGTGTAACATTTGCTAGAATTGGTTAAACAGACACACATCAAAATAAATGCTGTAACCTTTCAATAATGTTTAGTCTCCCAGAGAATGAACATACTGTAAGTATGTGTGTTAAGTACACACCATTAATAGTCTTGGTGACATTTGGGCTGGCTCCACAGGAGAGATGAAGGGCATGCACTGAAAATGGTATCAAAGGGGAAAAATAATCACCTCAAGACACAGAAATTTACCAGAGGTTGCAGGAATAAAAATAGGGTTTTTTTTTTTCCCTTAATTTGGTTTGATCTCTGTGATGTCGCCATCAGAGGACACAGCTTTGGTCCTTTCATAGCCTGGGTTTCTTCTCTGAAGTTGTTAGAGGAATGAGTCCAGAAATTCCTGGAGCAGCATCACAGGTGATGGATAATTTTGGTTTAAGTTACTGCCATTACTTAAAGGCACTTATTTATTTATTATTTTTCATTCTGTCTCTCTGTTGGTCTTTCCTGTCTGTGTTTGGAATGATATAACTGGAAGCAGAAATACTTAAGGGCAAATTCCCACCTTGGTGGTCTTCATCCCCAGCTCATTCCGTGTGTCAAAACAACCCAATAGTTTGCCATTGGAAAGAATCTTCTGCCCTAAAATGAACAACAGCAGGAGGTGAGGCTGACTTGGGTGCCAGTCAAGGAATTCCATGAATGAAAAGCCATTTTGAAGGACAGTATGATAAAATCAGTGAAGGTTTTGATAACACTGATGGACTTGAATGCAGTCTTTAAGGAGCATAAACTGGGGTTTTTTTTGTTTGTTTGGTTTTGTTTTTTTCTTTATGAATCAGGCTTTACTGTTCTCTGCAAAACATCCTCTGCTCCAATGGTTTGGGTTTTTATTAACTCAGTGGCACTCAGGTTTATTTTCATTTAGACTAAAGATGACGAAAAGTATAACTTAACTGAAACTCTTGGTGGTATCGAGCTTTGCTTAGGCTCCAGAAACCCTGGTTATCCTCTTATTATCTTTTCTTGTCTCCCTTTATCTCTCAGTGATAAGAATAGTTATTATTCCTGGACCGTTGAGCTAAGAATATTTAAATTGTTTATTGGTCTATGAGGGCTGCTGTGATTTTCATGGTGGATCACATCACCCTACAATAAACAGATAAAGAGAGATGGGAGCCTCAGCGTGGTGGGTTACTGGTGAGTTTTAACAGAACAGAACAAGAGATCCATGTGATGTTTTTGGACAGTGTCTAGAGATAAGACCATGAAGGTTTCTCCTCAGAGTGGATACACATTCAGTTTGGAGAAAAAACTGTTCTTCTCATGGTGCACTGCCCAGCCCTGGGGTGTAGTTGGGGTCAATGTAGTTGTTCATCACTTTATATAACTCTCTCACATCTACGTCATGCATCAGCCACAAGGTTTGATTTTTGTTTTCTTTTTTCCCTGTGGTTCTTAACATAAACTGACCTGACAGAGAGGTGCTGCAGGTGAAATCTTAGGGCCTTTCTGGAATACCCCTGGTGACAGCAGGACTGGGGAGTCCAATGCAGATATATTAATTTTGTATCACCTCTGCATCAGCCACAGCCTTGGGGAATGTTCCAGGGTGGACTGGAATAGGCTGCGATGGGAGCAAACCGGGGCATGGCTCAGACAGACCTCATTTGGCTGTGGCTCTGCCGACAGACAAAAGTGGTTTTCTAGAAGATTTTATCATTGGTGTGACTCAGCATCATTAAACTTGAAAGCAATGGCCAAACTGGTGGATCAGAAAGAACCTGAGGACCATCTCTCAAAGTTTGATGGTCTATAATAAGTCAGAGTGACATCCAGATGACTCATGTTCTTGCAAGTTCTCAAGCCAATGTTTTTCAAACACAGAAGGCGTTTGGATAAGCTTCTGAATTGGACCCAACCTTCCAATGGTTTGAGGTTCACCTCTTACTATTTTCTCTTTTTTTTGAATGCTTAAATTTAGCAGGAAAAAACCCAAAAAATCCCCAAAAAATCCCAACAAAAATCTTAGTGTGTAAACATTGAGCACTTTGTTTAAATATTAAGCATTAAAGTTGCACGTTGGTTTTTTCACTTGAGCATGGAAATACGTAACTTAATTTGCAAAACTGTGGAGGCCAAATCAATTTTGGGACTGAGCTCAGCTCATTGCTCTTATGCTGTGTGTGCTCTTTAGAGTTACAACTCCAATGTTTGCAATTTCACTCTGTGCCTTGAAATAGTCAATATTTGGGATGAAAGAGAAATTATTTGCAATTGTAATGTTCCAGTGGTAGGAAATGAAACTGATAATGTCTGATTGCATTTGAATAAGCACAGAAGAATACAAACCCCCAATTCTGTAAAGGCTTTTGTGTGTAAACAAAGCTCTGCACCCTGGGAGTAGCTGCAAGAAGCAGCAATCATAAGGTACATATTAAGAATGTACATACACCTTTACAAGACTGAGGATGTAGATATCCCCCCTCTGAGAGCCAAAAGAGTATGAAATGAAAGTATAGTCTTTGCCACTGCTATATTTGTTTGGGGGAATTTTGGAAAACAAGGAACTATTGCGTAAACCCTTTCTCCTTGTTGAGGCTTGTGGTTTATGCTCCTCCCTCCTCCAACAATTACAGTTTCTCAAGAACAACCTAAGAACTGTTGAGTAAAGGTCATTTATCTAGTATGGCTTTCCCTAGGATTGCTTTTCACCCTGGCTGTCACAAGGGTTTGATGTCGGAAAGTGCCCTAATTCATTACAGAAATGACTTCTAACACTGAGCTTGGATGTGGATGCTTGGAGGCAGATGGCAGGAGAGGAGAAAAGGTCTTTTCCCCTGTGAAGAAGCTATAGCTTGGTTCAGTTCATCACCTCTTTCCTTGCCATGTCAGTATGCAAAGAGAGGAAACATTTCTACAAATGGGAACAAGAATGACAGCAAAATTTAGTTGGAATAGCATCCATATCTAACCAATTTGCTTAGATGTGCTGCTTTCTTAGCCTATTTGCTGCATGCTCTGTGTGGATTCAGCCTAACTGAATGTATGATGGAGTAGGATTTGCCAAAGCAGACCTTCCACTGCTGCCAGCAGGAGAAAACGTGTTGGTGCAGTTTGTAAAGAGGACTTTTCTAGCTCAATATATTTTCCAGAGATGCCTTTTCTACCTTTCACCCTTAACCAAGTGCTTTCCCACAAGCTGTCATGTCTCCTGCAGGGCGATATTGTTCTCATTAATGCATCCATCTTTCAGTATGTGGGAATGCCCAGGAATGAAAGCTGATGGGGAGTGAGGCCGTGAGTCAGGGACTTGGACAGCTTTAGCAGCTCATGCCATTAGGTTTCCTGTACCCAGTTTGTCATTCAAAGGCATCTTGGGTTGTTGGTGTCTGAACGTTCTTGCCAGCAGATGATTGTCCAAGCACCCAGGTGGTTTCAGCTCTGGATGTGTCAGAAGCAAACAAATCCCCTGTCATTTGTCTGGCTGCGGTTGTTGCACTTTTAGGCAGCTTTAACCAAAGACTCTTTTCCAACTTTTAGGCAGTTTTGAGCAAAAACTGTTTTCCATGCCTTCGCCCATTCTCAGCTGCAGGTGTTTCTCAAGGCCTGGGCTTCAAGACTGCTTTGAGGTCATGGCTGTTTGTTTGCAAGAGAGGCACAAAAGCTGTCAGTCCTCAGATGGCCAGTGAGCCACAGAGGCTCCTTGTGTGTCTGAGTGAGCCACGTAGATGGCCTCAGCTTTGTGAGCCTGAAGCCCCAAGGCTCCCTCAGTGGTCAAAAGGAGATGGATAAGACAAAATTAGGCTCCTTCTGGCTTTTCTGGAGGGTGAATCATTATATAAATGTTATACATATATACATGCATACATATAAATAACTGTCTGTAAAAGAAACCCAAGAAGATTCACCTGACAAAACCTATGTGAGCACCCATCACCATCACCCATCCAGCAGTGCCTTCAGGCCACTCTGCAGTGTTCACGATGACTCTGCAAGGTGCAGGAATCAGAGCCTGTGGCTGGGAGGGAGCCATACATGCACTGCAGCTGTCTGGACCATACCTATTATGTGGATAAGCAATCAGCTCCTGTCTCCAGGGCTGTCAATCTGGAACCTTTCACCAGCACTAAATTCACTTTAGAAAAATAAAATAAGAGAGACAGCGAGATTAGTCAGACTTCTAAAATGCTTCGAGAAACTTTAATGTTATTATCTAAGCAGAAAGTTATCCAGCAATTCCTCAGCTATTTAACATAATAGGCAGTTGCTGACAAACGATGTTATCGAGAATACGCTCCTGAGTGAGGAAGAATGATACGATCTTGCCTAAATTGTATTTTAACAAACATGCCTATCTAACAATTAAGCTGGAGCAATTTTACTCTAATAGATGCTTTTGCTGCTTAATATAGAAATTTACATGTTCATTTGTAGCCCCCAGAGATCACACAGCTGCCAGACTCCCAGCTGCCACCACCCCATTCCTCCCCCTCTGACTTCTCTCAGCTTTGGCTACAAGCACTTGATCTAACGAAGCACTTTAAAATACAAATCCCACTGTTTTCTTGGCGTGGAGCTGAGCTCACTGGGCTGTATTTGAAATGGGCTGCCTGCCAGCCAGACACCCTTTCTCACCTAAGCTAATTTTATTCTGATGGCAAAATAGCCATTCCCCCTCCCTCCTTATCAGAATCCTGGTGTGTTACACACAAAGCTACGAAAGCCCAGGAAGGGCAATCCTCTTCCACAAAGCTGTCCCTTCACCCTAACCCTCCTCCTGCAGGGCTGTGGGGTCAGGACCGTCCTGCCAGGCAGGGGTCAGCTCTGATGCCGTGGGGGACAGTCTCCAGGATGGGCTGGAGAAGGGGCAGTGGCTCGTCAGTTGAAACTCTGCCATGCAATCCACGAGGCATTTCCCAGATAAGGAGCTTACTTGTGGGAGGTGGCAGCAGGCAACTTGGGCGCTGGCAGCATTTTTCCATTCTCCAGTTACTCTGTAGTTCAGCCTGGGACAGGCGCGAGCCTGATGTAATACGCTGTGTGCTATTTCAAGGAGACGGAGCCCATGTCCTTCAGGCCAGGCCTCGGAATGTTTGGGAGATAAGAAATCCCACTCTGACTGTTCCTTACAGTCTCAGATGAGAGAACTAGGTAATACTTTCTTTTAACTCTGCCAATGAAATATGGTTGTTCCATCTAAGCTCCCAGAAGCAAGGGCTCATAGCATTCCAGGGGCACACTCACACAGACTTTTTGGGCATGGATCCAGCAGAAGGTGACAGGTAGGGATGGACATAGGAATGGGGAAGGAAAGGTGGTGGGAAAACATGGAATCCATTCCCCAAGGGCTGCCACCCCAAAAGCCACACTGTGTTACAGGTACTTGGCTTGTTTTTCCTCTGGGATAAAAAGCAGAGGGCTTTGGTTTACCTCAGATCTCCTCTTGTTCTGTCATGCGGATGAACCTTCTGGTCCTTGTTCTGGGCACAGCTGGATTTGGGTGGGGACTGGCTCTGATCATGAGGTTCATCTTATGCAGGAACCAGCAAAACTATCCTAAAGCAACTGTGAAAATCCCAAAGTCCAGTAATGTGAAAAAAGGCCCACACTTCTCCATGACATGATTTGGCAGGAATAACTCTGTGACCTACAGGCAACAGGGCATTTTCTCCAGTATAAATCAATTTATGTTTTCTAGGGATTTGGCCTAGAGCTCTTTTCTGACTTGCATATCATTGTGTCACTTTTGTAAAACATTGTCAGAAATAATTCATTGTGGAATACCTTGCAGCATGATCAGCTGTCCATAGCATAACAAGTGGCATCAAAAAAAGTAATTTCCTCACCCTTGCTGAGTGATAAACCTCCTACCAAAGGTGCCTGTGAGGGTTGGAAGGCCAGGGAATCTATTCAATTTGTTTTTTTCACTTGAAACAAAAACACTTTTATATCACCATAATCAAGGAGGGAGGCAACACCACTCCACTTGGCAAACAAACTTATAATAAGCACACTTACTGGAAAAATTTATAGTTTACCCTGAAAAAGAGACTGAGTGCACTGATAGTGGAACACAATCTGGCCAGCACTTCCTGCATGGCAAAGGGAAGGAGCATCCTCCCTCAGTCTGGAGCTGAGTTCTCTCCTGCAAGGTGACAGATGCCTTTGTTAATAAATAGCTCAGATTAGAATCACAGCGATGGAGATATTCAATGAATTTGGAAAATTTCTAACCTCCCAGAGAGAAAAAAAATGAAATATCTTCTGATGTAGCTTTTGGAAGACAAGAAGCTACCCCTGAAAGAAAAGATTTCTGGGCTGCTCCAAGGACAGGCCAAACACCACACTGACATGTTTTTAATGAACATCTTTTCCCCAGTCTCTTGGAAGCTTACCAGAGATGAACCAAAATGCCCTTGCAGGAACAGTCAGTGCTGCAAGTCATGGAATGGTTTGGGTTGGAATGGACCTTAGAGATAATCTCATTCCAACCCCTGCCATGGGCAGAGATGCCTTCCTCTGTGGAAGTCAAGAGTGGAAAACTAACTTCCAGAAAGTACCTTGGACCAGCAATTCAGCCAAATATGGAGGTGTTAATGCAGATGGCAGTGCTTGCAGGACTGTGCAGGATGCCTCTGGAAAGTATCATCCAAACCACACCCTAAGAGGGAAAGCAGAGCCTCAGATAACCAGAGTCTTGGAAATATTTCTCTCTCCCTAAGATGTGTACAAAAAACTCCTGGAAAGAGGCTCCTGCAGATCCTGAAAAGATTTCAGACTGCAGAATTCTGCTGATATTTGATGCAATGGCCTCTTGTCCTTGACACCTTGTGAAGATTTGGAGGGCATCTGGTTAGACAACAACTTTTGTGTAGCTCTAAATAAAGCATTGAATGTAGGGGTTCAGTGCTATAAACATAAATGGAGGTAAATTTGGTCTCCAAACTTCAGGCAGAGGGAAAAACTGATTCCCATCACTGTGAAAAGTTGGAACTGAAATATTTGGACTCTGTCAAAAGCTTTTGTTTTCTCTTAATTTTCATCTCTTTTGGCCAGAACTCTTAGTTTAACATTATATGGCTTCAAGAGGAATGGTAAATGATCCAGAATTCCACTTGCAGCTTAAAACTCCCAACAAAGCCAAAGCAAAACCCCAAACCTACATTAAAATAAATGCCCTCAGGTGTAGCTTCTTCTGAGCATGGGCCAGGTACAGGACAATGGCCAAGGTTTTGATTTTCTAGTGCTGTCAATATAAAGCTATTACTTTTTTTGAGTTACTCACACAGACTGAAATTTTTCCTTCTGGTTCATCTCTTTAAACATTTGAGCCAAAGTCATCTTCTCTTTCCAGGAACAAATTGGGAGGAAATTATTTTGTTTTACCCAATAAAAAAAAAAAAAAAAAAAAAAAAAAAAAAAGCCCAAACAAACTCACAGCTGTTTGAATGCGAAACCACAGACAGACATCCACACAAAAATACTTGACATTTGTTGATAGAATGTGAGGGACTCACTCTTGTGACGTGCATTTCTCTCATCCTAAATCTGCAGCTAATCCTCCAACTGTGCATCGTTGCCTGGTTTTGGAGCCCCTGCTCCTGAATTATCAGTGCATGGCAGAGGAAGAACCTCCTGTCCATGTTCATGTGCCAAAACCAGCTTCATTTGCTGTGCAGTGCACTCCTGGATCAGGGGTCTTTGCAGGGAGTGGGGCAGCCTAAAGATAAAGTGATAACAGAGCACATGATTGTGGTGTTGGTGATGTCCCTGTCGGGTGGGGAGCAAGTTTTGGTTGAGCATAATTCAGAGATTCCCTTATCACTTATGAAATCTTGACTCTGCAGCCTTATGAATTTTCTCCCATCTGTGGTGGTGTAATTCAGTGCTGTAATTGCAACAGATGGCTGGGCTTTTAAACCATGATGAGGCAAAAAACTGAAAGAGGAAGAAATGCAGAGTCTCGGGGACTGTAACATTATGCACTGTGGGAAGTGTCAGGCTCTGATGTAAATATTCATTTGGCACTACCTGGCTGTAAGATGCAATCTTCTTAACCACTGCTGCAAAAATCTCTGCTGATATTTGTTGACAGCTCACAGTTCACTCCTTTCTCTTAGGTAGTAGCCACTCATTGCTGCAGTGACTCTTACAGCTGTGCCATGGCAGCTTCATGTGGATCACCCTCATCCTTAACCTACACTGAGCTGACACAGAGCACAGGAGGAAGGTCTAAGCCTGTCCTGCTTGCAGGCTACCAGCTAAGGATAGGTGGTGCAAGTTTGGAGAAAGGAAATTTATCTTTTCCCAAAATCTTTGCTTTAATTTACTTTGTGCTTTGGAGGAGATTCACATTACCTCTGCAGAAAGCTTCAGTTTCCATAAACCAGTGCAACTCCTGGCTTCTCAACACCAGGGATGTCAAAAAGGTCAGGGGCTGTTTGGATGACATCAGGATTAACCAGGGGCAAGGCATAAATCCTAGGAAAGGTTTCCTGTCCTCCTTTGAATTTTGAAGAATTGTAGAGATCCAATAGCAGAGCCAGCAAAATATCTGAATTTTTGGGATGGTCCTTCTAACAAAATTCAGAACTTCTGGGGAGTTGTAAATGATCTAAGGAAAAGGTCCTTATTCTCATATAAGGATAAGCAAACTAAAGAAAACTAGAGAATGAAGGTAGGGAGCAACCCCTCACTCCCAAGTGTTGAGAAGAAATGTTTCTGCCCCAAATTATATCTGTCCATCATAATTATCATCAAAATGCACTTTTTAGAAAGGGACTGCATTTTACCCTTGCAGAGCAATTGATGAGAAGTAACAAATTGATTAAGGTTACACATTTTCCTGCTATTAATCAATCTTCTCCCAGGCAACTAGTGATAGGACAAGGAGAAATGGCCTCAGTTGCACCAGGAAGGTTCAGGCTGGATATTAGGAAAATTTTCTTCACTGAAAGAATGGTTAAACATAGGAAAAGGGTGCCCAGGGAAGTGGTGGCCTCAGCATCTTTGGAAGTGTTCAAAAAATTAGTGGATGTGGCACTTTGGGATATGGTTTAGTGGGCAAGGGAGTGTTTGATCAAAGGTTTGACTTAATCTTGGAGGTCTTTTCCAACCTTAATTATTCTGTGATTCCTCGAGGAACTTTGGGCTGACGTTACCCACCTTCTGATATGGGTCTGTCACCCTCCTGCTCTCTGCCACTACTGCAGACAATAATGTTATAAAGTCAACATCATTATTTTAAAGAGGGTATTTTTCAGTTAATACAATCACTTGAATCTATCATCGAAGCTGCCTGTGGCATCCTTTTGATCTAGTAATGGTATAACTCTCTAACAGTCTGTTTGGAACATCAGCATTAGGAGAGGATTGAGAGCTGGAGAGCTGGAAAATGTGCTCATCCCCCATGCAATTATTAGTCCTTCTAAATAACTCATTCAAAAAGAGGGACAGTCAGTTCCTGACTACATCTTCAAAGTTTTTTCCCACCTTGGGAATCCCTTTTCATCTCCGGAGGTGTGGAAGAAAGGAAGTCAAAGCAATGACATAACTTCTGCCTTTAGCCCTTTCTGGGAAAACATCCTGTTACACATCATATCCTTCACAGTAACCCCTTCATTGGCCACAGCCCAGAAAACTCCTGCTAAGGCCAGAGCCTTGTGCACAGCAGTCCAAGGGACAGCCCCTTGTGAGGTGTGGCTCTGACTCACCCTTGGTGTTTGTGTCCCTTCCTGCTGCTCACCCATCCCCAAACACATCCATGGGGCCGTGCCCTTGGCCCCTGCTCCTGCAGCCCAGCCTGGGGCCTGTTCCACCACTGTCCTCTGTGCCTCAGGCTGCTCCTCTGCTGCCTTTCTTTCTCAATTTCTTGAGTCCCTTCCGCTCAATGATGTCTGGCCAAAGAACTGGATGGGTGCCACTCCAAGGTGCCCTGGTGGGAGGCAGAGGTTTGACTGGACGCCTCTGTGGTGCACCTCTTTGGGCAAGGACTGGTAACCATCATGATGGATTCAGGAGGAGTTGCCCTGGTGGCTCTATTTTCCCTTCTTCTGCCCCTTTGGGCGCTGCTCTGAAATCTGCGGACAGAGTGCTTCTTATATGTTGATTGACTTTTTTTTTTTTTTTAAACTGGTTAAGAAGCACAGGAGGAAATCAGTAATGGGGGACAGTTGGGATTATTTTCAAGCCATGTTTTATTCCCTCAGTCAACTATAATGGGACTGCAGGAGGCTTTATGAGGAGCTGTAAAAACTCACTGCTGAGTGTGGTGGTTTAATGGTCACAGGGACTTTCAAAAAAGAAGATAGTTTATTTTTATGGAGCATTCTAAAAAAAAAAAAAAAATTAAAAAAAAAAAGGAAAAATTTTACAGGGAGAAGGTAAAATAGGCAGGGAGTGCTTCCAGAGGCTGGATGCTGATTGCTGATTTGGAGGGAGAAGGGCAAACTAGAATCTAAAGAAGGACAGATACCCTTTACAAGTGGGAAGGATGAGGGGGGTAGAATGGAAAGTGAGAGTAATGGAAGAAGGAAAATTAATGTGGAGGAGTTGGACAATACAAGAGTTGAAGGATGCAATTAGAGAATGGGAAATAAGAGGAGAGGTGAATGTTAGGTTTGGGGTTGGATGTGGAAGAACAATTTTTGCCAGGAGTGGAGAAGGATGGGGTTAGTGGGAGGTGCCGGCTGAGAGGGAACGGTGGGCACCAGAGCTGTGAGAGAAGGGAGGGGACCTGGGAGAGGGATTTTCCTGACAGAACTGGTGGGTTTCTCTGCTTCTTCTTAGGTGATGGCTGTACCCTGATATGTGATTCATGGGAATTTAAAAATACACAATTCCAATATTAATTTTATTACTATTGTTATTAAGTTTAAATATCACTAGTTTTTATATGAATTTCCAAAGATGATCTCTCTATGGGATTTCCATGGAAAGGAAGATTCATAGGCAAAAGAACCCTCAGGTAGATGAAGCATCCAGGCTCTTCTCTCAGAGATTGGAACACCAAAAGTTAGCATTCTCAAAGATAGTCTTTTGTGGGTTTAATCCTAAATGATGAAATGGCTTCTGTAATGTGCCCTGTGATGACAAACCTCAAAGAAAGGCAAGAACACTTTTGAGCAAGCAAATTTTCTTGTATCCAGAATAAATGTGGCTCTTGTAATCCCACTGGGTACTCAGGCCAGGAATATCCAGACACAAAGTCGTGGTATGTAGCAAGATTAGGAGAACACAGAGGTGTGGTACCTCCATCTTGGCATGTCCTGCTCTTTTTATTGGATAAGATTTTTTTTTCTTCCCGGTGAGGGTGGGGAGGCCCTGGCACAGGGTGCCAGAAAAGCTGTGGCTGCCCCTGGATCCCTGGAAGTGTCCAAGGCCAGGCTTGGAGCAGCCTGGGACAGTGGGAGGTGTCCCTGCCCATGGCAGAGGGATTGGAGTTAGATGGTCCTTAAGGTCCCTTCCAACCCAAACAATTTTAGGATTCTGTGAATCTCCCATCGTTTTAAAGTCAGCCACCAACAACTAATCTTAAATCCAGCACCAGAGTATTTCGGTCACAACCTGTGTCCACTCCTTTTGAGCCTTGATAATGCTGCCCCTGTCTTGGAGACCCCACAGGCCTTGAAACGTTGTAGAGATAGGGAGGTCTGGAGCCATTGGCCAACTGGGACAAGAAATAATTTCCCTTCTCCTGAAGAATGGGAGTGAATGAATTTTGTGCAGATTTCCTACACTCGGTTTAAGAGAGCAACACAACCCCCTCAACCAACCCAAATCCCCAAACAAACCCCAGGATGTCTCATGAGTGGGGAAGGAAAGAGTGAGAGAAAATACCAAGGAGACTAAAGGCTGAAGAGCTTTTCTTCCTTGCTCTGAAGAAGAGCAGCGTAGGTTTAATGGTCTCAGGAGGAGGGATAAGGAAGCTCCAGGCAGCAGAAGTAATTATAGTAAACTGTTGTGGTTTAACCCCAGCTCGGCCCCACACAGCCGCTCCCTCCCAGCCCCGTGTGAGGATGGAGGAGAATGGCAAGAGGAAAAGTGAGAGTGGTGCCTTTTGGGGGCTACCCAGAAACAGAGGCCAGGCAGAATTAAAGGAATAAAAAGCAGTTCTATTTATTGAAGGGCTTTCAGGTGCATTTAGGACAGACAAAGCCCCCAGGGGCTACACCCAAAATGGACAATGGTCACGGGTTTCACACTTTGATAAGTTTGCTCCATTTGCATATTGGGGGTTAATCTTCTAATTACAGCTCCAGGTAATGAATTAATTTAGCCCCAGTTTGCTCCCACTTTTGTTCACATCTCTCAGGCCTGAGGTAGTGAGGGGTCCTTGATTCCCAGGCCTGGAGCAGAACTCGGGGGTTGATATATGAACAATTAACAGGTAAAGCAAAGGCCACACAGACAAGCACAGCCAACTGAGGAATTCATTCCCATCCCAGCAGGGGCTCAGGTGTTCCCAGAGCAGCAGAGCCCTGCTGTGTATGAGGTGAAGACAAACTCCAGGGCTCTGGCATCCCCCTCTTCCCCTTTCTGCCCCAGAGTGCTGAGCGTGGTGCCTTGGGCCGGGGGACATCCCCTGGGCTGTGTCCCCCTGGGCACCCCCAGCCTTTCCACTGCTGGGGCGAGAGGCAGAAAAAAAA
>VWZN01011568.1:515748-528098 GCA_013396955.1 Regulus satrapa | reverse complement strand
AGAAAAAAAAAAAAAAAGTAAAAGAGTAACAGTGTAAAAAGACCCTGCTGGGTAACTGCTGCTCAGCAATAACACATTAAAAAAGTTTTGCCTGAGTTATTGACAGCTTCCAGCACAAATGCAAAACACAGCCCCACACCAGCTACTTGGAGGCAGATTAACTCCTCCCCCAGCCCAAACCAGCACAACTGTGCAGAAAATCAGCTGTTCTGAGAGGGGGGTTGTTTTGACAAATTGTCGGTGAATGTTCTTATCTTTTCCCTTGGATCCTCAAAGCAGGATTATTTCCTACAGGGTGAAGCCTTTGACAGCCCCAGGCTTTTCCTGGGGCTCCCTGCAGGGTTCCCCGTAGGTTCCCTGCCAGGTCAGAGCCCCTGGGAGGCCTCTTGCAGTGACACCCAGCAGGAGCCAGGTGGTCAATGGGTGAGCCATGGTACAGCCATGGAAGTGCCTCTCTGAATTTCCATTCAGTGTCATTTTACCTGGGATGAACCACAAGGGAAAAAAAATAAAAACAATTTTTAAAAAATTAAAGGAAAAAACCAAACCAAAAAAGCAACCGACCAACCACCACCCAAAAACAAAATAAAACAAAACAAATCCCCAAAACAAACAAACAAACATACCAAAAACAAGAAGCAGGAACAACACAAAAACAAACAAACCCCAAAACAAACAAACAAAAAAACCCCCACAAACCAAACAAAACAAACAAAATCAAGACCAAATAAAAAAGAAATAAACTATCCAGAGTATTCCTCTGACCTGCTTCCCACTCGGGTGTGTGCCTCCTGCTACCATAGGCATTAAGGCTGTAAAAGCTTATTGTCAAATCAATTCTGCTCCTACTCCCTGGGAGACCAGGAGTGTGCCTTGAAAGGCCTCAAATCTTGCCCCTCCCTGATGATTTGCAAAGTTTAATTTCTCTAATGCGCTCTGGTGACAGAGGCATTCACTGTTTTTCCAGCAGGAATTGCTGAATGTATGAATGACTCATTCTGGAGGCGGGAGATATAATGGCAGCCTTCGCTATCCTGATCTAAGGGTGGGGAGGTTGTGTGGGAGGGGAGGAATGGGATACTTTAAGTTAAATTATCCACCTTGCTTCCCCTTCATCAGGCAGCCCCTCCTTCTCTCGAAGTCCCTTCCTGGCCTGGGCTCAGGATAATGCTGAAAGAAGGAAAGGGAAGGCTGAGGGACCTCCTGTGGGAGATGAAGTTTATAATATATGCATTTGCCTGGAAATGCCATAAGAAATTAATATTACAGAAACAGTGGGACTGCATTAATATTTTAATATTAAATGAATATTTAATTTGAAAGCTTTGATTTGAAAGTGAATGAGACAGCCATGACATGAACAGTCATGCTGTTCCTGTTAAGAAATGTTAATGATTTATTGACAATGTCGGTAGCAATAACTTTACACTGTTTCAGTTACATAATGCCTTTGAAATATTGGTAAAGTGATTACTGAGAACAAAAAGCAGGCTGGCTTCTGCGGCCCTTTTGGGAAAGGCTTCTGTTGGAGAAAAGCTGTATTTCCTGCGGGAGGAGGATCCCACCCTGTCCCTCGTAGCGGGGCTGGCTGGGGCTTTGGGCCTCCCTGTCCCCAGCATCACCATCCCACACCACTTTGGGGCATCGCTCCAGTCTGGGGTGCTCCAAACCAACCTGAGGCTCTGACATTGCTTCCTGAAGGGTAGGGCTGAGCCTGGAGGAGCTGAGAACTTCCCAGCACCAGTTTTCTCAGCCAGCTTCCCACAGTCCCTCCTGCCATGGACCTTGGCGCCTCTTAAAGCCAAAAACGTCTTGCTCCAGGGTTTCTTATGGCTGTTCTGGCTGAGACGACTCTGGGCTATCTGTTAACTCTCATGTACTCAGTGATCTTCGACATCAAAAACGTCTTAATAGCTCGAGCAGGTTTATTTTGTACGTTTCAAAGGGCGGTTGAAGCTGTACCTGTAGTTTCTGGGAGCTCTCTCTTTTACTCTGGGAACAGGAACACAAACAGGGCTG
Source organism: Regulus satrapa (assembly GCA_013396955.1). Classification (NCBI taxonomy): domain Eukaryota; kingdom Metazoa; phylum Chordata; class Aves; order Passeriformes; family Regulidae; genus Regulus; species Regulus satrapa. The sequence continues at coordinate 526,079 of VWZN01011568.1, read as the reverse complement.
TTGCCTCATGAGTTTAATCTTAAATTGCAGCTGAAATGAGGAGTCCTGGGCTGAATGGGGCTGCAGTGAATCTGAAGTAGGTGCCTACAGCCTATAGGCATTTGTTCCAAGGAGTCTCTGCCTATATTTTTTAGGCCTCTTGAAAACTCTTAGAAAAAGCTTTCCTCTGCTGGATAAAGAGGGTTGTGGAATATTTTTGTGACATGGTCTGTTACCCATTAGCTCAGAACAAGGAAAATTCATCTAAAAAATAATTAAAGAGACACTTTGGCATGGTGTCTTGAAAGCTGTACCATACTGTAGGTTCCCAATTCCAGAAATGTGTTTCTTCTTAAAGCCAATCTTTGCAAAAAATTAAGAGAAAAATGAAACCTGAATTCACAATGTGACCCAATCTAAACAGACAGAGTGCTTTTTCTTCCTTTTTTCCCCCCTTTTCCCCCTCTCCCTCTCTCAGTTTCATGCTGTTGTTACAATCAGCCTTAGTAAAAGTAAGCTGGTGGAATGAGGAAACAAAACCCCAGTAAAGGATGCGGTTTAAAGAACTGGTTCTTGAGCCTGCTAATCTGTCTCAGTTTTCAATTGCTTTTCTCTGATGGCAGCCTTGGTGAATTTTGTGTTGGCAGAAGATGCTACACATAGGATAGAGGCTTGAAATTATGTCATAAATGTCAGCACAGATTTTTGTCTGCTGCATCTCTGCCCTGGTCCCTCTGAATCACAGAATGGTTTGGGTAGGAAGAGACCTTAAAGATTATTTCCTCCCAACCTCCCTGCCATGGGCAGGGACACCCTCCACTATCCCAAATTGCTCCCAGCCTCACTCAACCTCATCCTTGGACGCCTCCAGGGATCCAGGGGCAGCTACAGCTTCTCTGAGCACCCTGTGCCAAGGTTTCACTACTCTCTAAATAAACGATTTCTTCCTAATATCTGATCTAACCCAATTCTCTGGCAGTGTGAAGCCATTCCCCCTTGTCGTGTCACTCCAGGCCCTTGTCAAAAGTCTCTGTTCCTTTTCCTGCAGCCCCTTCAGGCACTGCAAATGAGATCACCCCAAAGCTTCTCCTCTGCAGGTGAACATTCCCAGCTGTCCCAGCAGAGCTGCTCCATCCCTCTGACCCCCTGGTGCCTCCTCTGGGTCTCTCCAGCAGCTCCAGCTCCTTCTCATGTTCAGGTGGGTTCTAGGTGGTGCTTTCAGGAGTGAAGAGTGAAGGCCCTTGATGTTTTCCAGCAAAAGGGGTCACAGGAGGCAATCAGAAAGGATCAGATCAGCTCCATCCCCTTGACAAGTATAGCCATGGTTAGCAAAGAGTAGCTCTCACTGTGACCTAGTAGAAAATTAGCATGGAATATTTAAATGTCACCTCCCATTTAAATTCTTCACTTCCAGTGACATAACTGGAAAAGTAGGCACCAGCATACCTTGATGGTGATTGATTTGTCCCAACCTGTGCAGCAGGACTCATCGCCCCCCTCACTTTTAGTGAGAAAGTTCCCCACATTCCCCATGAAGTCATTGCTGTAAATTCCACAGGCAGCTTTTCCTATTAAAAGCTGGCAATACCCTCCTCGCCACAAAGCTTGCACTGAATTGGAGCCCATGACATTTTAAGGGCTGAAATATTGTGAATACTCCTTACAAAATTGATTTCATTTGTCAATAAAAAGCCTCACTGTTTTTTCATAGGAACCGCTCAGTAAACTATTCTGACAACAACTCAAGGCTGATGAAATTAAAATCAGCCCCAGCTTTTTTTAGAGATGAACTGATCTAAAAGGGCTTTGGTATCCTAGAAAGAGTCACTAACCTTTCTGGGCAGATCCTATAGCATTTAATAACAAAGGGTACCTTCTTGTATAAATATTATGAACTATGGAATTTAATGAGATTTGTATTGCACTATAGAAATGTTCTTTGGAGAATTAATTTTGAAGTCTGTAGGTTTAAATGTTTTCTAAAAATAGTGCTGAATATATACAGGGCTTTGTGCTTCTCTGTCTATTTAGTTGGGGAGAATGTTTTCATGTATTATTTGGTGCACTTTTCATTTTCCTCATCCTTTTTTAAAGCATTGGTGGCAAAGGAATGAAAGGAGGCTATTTTTTGCTCCAGGATAAATTTTGATATTTCAATTCCAGTTTTTGCCTCCTGAGGAATTTTCTATTTTCTTGAGATTCTTAACCAGGTCATTCACTCACTGATGGGTTTAATTACCTGCCTGAGCAGCGGAGCTGAGCTGCCTTTTCAGCAGCACAGCCCGTGCAGCGTGTCCAATTCTGCACACAGATGTGCTCGTGCAATAGCCATCAGCTTTAAAGGAAGGATACAGGAGACCTCCTCCAACACAAACAAGGTTGTAGCTCTCTCAGATCCATCTCTCTGCAGCTTTTATAGCTGTCCATATGATGTTTTCTGGTTTTCTATGCTCGTGGGCAAACAGGGGCTGACACTCACTGGTGAGCTGTGCTGCATCAGAGGGATCTGTGACGTCTCACTGGAGAGCTGGGCATCACCTCCGAGAGCAAAGGGAATTTTTGAAAATGCTGTTAAATGCATTAACAAAGAGCTGGGGATAAAGTCAAAACCCTGCTTAGACGTTTCGACTGAGAGCTGCCATACAACTGCAGCCAGTGGTGGGTCTTGGCTGAAAATGTATTTAGACATTTAGACAGATAGAGAGGGACTTCACTTGTTTAAACTCAGCTTTAGTGCAGACGAAAGCAATAGGGGGTGGCGGGGAAAGAACAGTCTGCCACCACCCTCACATATGGCAATTGTTTCCTATAAAACTTGTTATATTGTATTTATTTCATCCCCTGACATGTCACAGGAGGCCAAGGATGCCAAACTTTTAGCCAAAAAACCCCAACCTGCCGATTTTAGTGAAGGCTGTCCTCCAATTTATTTGTGTTTTGCTGATGGTTTTCTTTTTTCCTTCTGCTTTTCATCTGTCTGGTTTCTATTTCCACTCTTTCTGTTCTTCCTCCTCCGTTTTGTTTTGTCTTGGGTTTTTTTTGTTTGTTTGTTTGTTTTGGTTTGGTTTGGGTTTTTTTTTTACCATGTTTGAGGAATCTCAGTTGCACTGGGAAGCCCGGGAGGTATGAGTGGAATGCTCAGATTTAATACATCCTTGCCTGAACTCTCTTTTGACAAATCAATTAATATCTGGGGGTTCTGGGGGCACAAGAAGATGAAGCCACTGTGGTGCAAGGCTGGAATGAGGCTGGGGAAGCTTGGCTGGGATCTGGAAGGGAGGACTGGGGAGGGGCTGCTTCAGGTGCAAGGGGATGACACAGAAAGTTACAAGATTTTTCAAATTCTGGAGCTAAGCACACGGCTGCAGACTGGCTGTACCTTCCAGGCAGGCAACCACCTTGCTCTGCAGTGCCAGATCCTGCCTTGCTCTGAGCTCCTGGCCCAAGGGATGATCCACAGCTGGCAGGGGCCGGTTCCAATGCCAGGGGTGCTGTTTGGTCCGAGGGAGCCTCCCGTGCCAGCTTGGGGCAGAAGCTGCCCTTTGCTGATTTTGGGGGGATCTCAGGATGCCAAGTGTTGCTGGGGATCAGGTGCCTGTCAAGGTCTGGGGAGGTTTGAGGGAAGGAATTGGCTTGTGCTCGGGGTGCTGTGAATTCAGGACAAGCTGCTCCCTTCAGATCTGCTGCTGAGGGCTGGGACGGTTCTCCTCTTGGCTTCATCCCTGGTGTGCTTGGGACTCTGCAGCTGTGTTTTTCAAATGCCATTCAAATGAAAGCAGAGAGGGAAAATCCCGTTTTACTGGGAATAGTTCTCAAATGCAGAGCAGCTTTTCCTCTGAATTCTGTCTTTTGGCTTCCTTGCTTCAGACTGACACATGGTGTCTTTCTCTTGATCAATTTGTTTATCATTTTCTTGATTATCATCTCCAATAGCAAGACATGGCAGGTCTCTTTTGTTGATCCTGTTAGTACTGGCTTTGGAGCGAAATCTCGTTTAGGAAATACATTTGGGTATGTTAAACTTTGTTGAGGATGCTGCCTGTGAATACCAAATCATGCATGGCCTGATGAATTTGAATTTTCTAGATTATTCCTGAGCCTTGCATTTCCGTCTGTTTGGGTCCTGTTCCTCGTCTCTCCCTGTGTGTACCTACAGCACCAAGCTTCCCTTCTGGCTTTCGGAGCAGTTTGTGTGGCTCTTCTGAGACAAGAGCACAAGCAGAACTCTCTTCTCCATCCCCATCTTCTGGCCCCATCTCTCCCTTGGTGATGCCACTCTGCCGAGGGAGCCCAGCCTGGTGTGGGGGGCTGCAGAGCCACCCCACTGCTTCTCCTGGGCTCCTCCTCCAGCAGAGCTGCTGCTGACCCCACTCTCCTTAACGTTTTTAAAGTGATGTATGGTTCGAGGAAGATGTCAGAGCAAAGCCCTGGAAGAGTGATGGCCCCCATGTATCTTCTGAGCAGGTACCCAGGCAGCAGAGGCCCCCTGTGCCTTCCCAAGGCAGCCCCTCCTCTCTCTGCACCCGTGCAAGCTGTTTGTCTTGTGGGGAAAGCATTAGGAGGTCTAGGAGAAGAGTTTAGGCTCCAGAGCTCGGCCAGTCCTTGACCTCTGGGCTGAGACTTGCTGTGGGGAGGTGACTAATTAACAGTGACTGCAGTGCTGTGGGTTGTGTGTGGGTACACGGGTGGAACATCTGCTAATGCACTCTGTGTTTACAAAGCCAGGGGACCCCTGGGTAAAGAGCAAAGCCACGGCTTTTTTCAGTTGCAGACTTACTTGACTGTCTGGCGCTGTCAGATGCTTCTTTGGTTCAGTGAAATAGTCATTTCTCTGACAAATCCTCACGATTTGGTCTTGGCTGCTGTGGGAGCCTGGCTACTCCTGTGCATTCCAGAGGTGGATTTGAGGTGGCCCCAGCAGATGTCAGGGTGGGCTTGTGGCTCCTGTCATGGACACAGCTCCCTCAAAGCAGCCCAAACACAGTGACAGTGCTCAGGGACGAACAAAGCAATGACTCTGTCCCTCTCCTGCCAGCCATAAACCAGCTACCAGTGTTTGCAAAGCACCAGGACATGGGAATCATCAGGAGATTATTTTTTTTTTCCTTCCTGGGCAGCTGCTTGTCTTGTTCCCTAGTCTCTTCCAGCTTTTGATCCAATGCCAGAAATACTGGAGGATGTGTAGTTTTAGGTGAGATGGTTTGGGAACCATAGCACATCTTGCTTTATGGAAAACCAGGGGATCTCCTCATGCACTCTGCAGGGGTTTCCCTGGTTTTTCACGTCTCCAGAATTTCTCATGGGGCAAACAGTGCAGAAGAGAAAAACGCCATGTTTTGCAGTTCTGGTTCTTACCATCATTTCATCTGAGAATCTTAAAAGTCTGCTTTGGGTAAGCAGACTTTTAAAAGAGGCATTTTTAATTTTTTTTTTCCACTTCTTAACTGAGAGGGGAAAATGAGGCCAAGAGCTTTTGTGTTCTTATTGGGATTTTAAGCCTGTGTGAGAGGGGCAGGTAGCCCCAAGCAGCGCTTTTGATAGAGGGGCAGTGCCAGGAAGGCGTGGGGAGGGTGCTGAGGGCTTGTCCCTGCCAAGGGCACAGAGGGATGCCCTGGGCTGGGGGGTGTGGGCTGGCTGGAAAGGGTGCTGTGGGCACTTGCTGAGACCCATGAGGTCCTTCCTCCTCTCAGCACCTTTTGCTTTAGGCTGTGATTTTGCTGCCCCCAACAGTCTGCTGGTTTTGAACCCGCCTGGTGCTCTCCCACATCAAGATGTGGCCTTGAAGAAGTGGAATGTGAAGGCTCTGGTCCAAAAATCACCCTGTGAGATCCACTGGGGCTGCTCCCATAGACCTGGTGGGTTCCCACGTGCGTGTTTCGGGTCACAGGGACGTGGCCTTGGAGTGACACCATGCAGGTGAGGTCATGGCTGTTCTCTCTTCATGCCTGAGCAAGGATTCCAATCAAGGCAGGATTTCATCTGGACAGCCCATCCTGAGCACTCAGAATTAGAGTACTCAGTCCAAATCAAAAGAAGTCCAGTAATTTAATCAGCATTTACATGGTTTAATTGAAGATTGTACCCCTATGCTCACATCATCTGCTGTGGCTTATCACTCTCACCACAATGTAGAACAGAGATTTTTGCCCCACCCCCCAGAATGTATGTCAAGAATGCAGTGGGAAAAAAAAATACAAAGAATATGTAACTTTTTCTGGAAGTACAATATTTCATGAGGGAAATTTGAAGGATAAAGTAACTGAATTCCAGGCAAACAGGCATCAGTATTGTTAGGAAATACAGCTCTCTGCAGGGCAAAAAAAGTGGTATGCCAGGTTTAAATTGGAATTTATAGCCACTGACTGCAAATTACCTTATAAAATTACTGAAACCTTCATAAAGTCATCAATTATGCCTTTAGTCTTGATTGTCATTTATTGCACTTCTTAATTGTTCAGTAAACTTTTCTGGATTAAAGGGTGTGTTTCAAATTGACATGGGGCTGTTTTATTAATGTAAATTAACAGAGCATTTTACATAAGGGGCAGCTGAGGGACCGGCAGCAGAAGAGTCTCTTATCCACTAATAAAGGCAACACAGAGCTGGCGCTGTGATTTCAAGTGAGTGGAGTTGTGTGGAATGATGAGTGTGCAGGCAATAGTTATAAATCCTTAAAATCAGGATTGTTATCAGTACGGAGTGCGACAGTGGAGACAGAACACAGGCTTTTAATCACTCTGTTTAAAACAAGAGGGGGAATGACAGATAGAGAAAACATTGAAAGATCTGGTGGATTTACACTGAGTCCACGTTAGGTCTTCTGTTAAGTCTTTTCCAAGACAGAAAATGCTTCACATGTTTTCACTGTTGTTTTCTTTTTTATTCAGTTATTAACATTTCGTTCATTGGTGATTCCTTGGGCTCACGAGGAGCTGTGGCCACACTCCACCCAAAGCAACCCCTGTACCCACCATTATGCCACCAAGTCAGTGGCTCTGTTTCTCCTAAAAGGTGCTGGGCTTCATGGGATTCACACCCCTGGATGCCCAAATCCCCTTTGCTTTGAAGCTGCTCTCAGCTCTTTGGGTTTCATCCCGTGCTAGTCCGTGGAGGCAGCACGATTCCAATCATACCGTTGCTGATTGCATAAAATATGCCCCGAATCCAGCACGTTGTGTTAAAATCTGGTGTCTGGGCCCTGTCTGATTCTGAGCAGAGTAGCTGTTGGATTTTGTTCCAGCCATCCTCAACCCCAGCCAAGTTGGGAGAGACTTGATTGGGATATCGGTGAGGGGTAAAGACTGTGAAAGCTCTGCTGTGATTGATGGAGTTGTGCACGGAGAGGACAAATATGCACAAATACTTACCCAGAATAGTAGGGCCTCAATTCAGCTGTATCTGGCAGACTTTTCAGCTCAACTTTCAAGAAATATTGTTTTTAATTGACCTTCGTGTGAGTAATTTGAAGAGCCAGCGCCGCTTTTGCAAGGAGAGTCTCAAGCATGGAAACTCCCATCATATGTAAAATTAGTAATTTTACTGTATCATGACTGATTAAACCTGACCCCCAGGGAGCCAAAAATAATGCTGTGTGACTTCCTTGCCCAATTAACACAGAACAAATGTGAAAATGTGTACATTACAGCAAATTGTGTGCTAATTTGCCTTGGAGAAATACTAACGACGAGGAAGAAATGGGCATGTAATTTCAAACATATTTGAGAGGTTTCGCAGTCTGCTTGCAAATAGGAGGGAAAAAAATTCAAAATTTGACAAAACCATTATTTGTTATGATTTATTCACTCAGCTCCAGTCTCGAACCTGGGAGTTATTGGCAGCTTCAGCTAAGATTCCTGCTGAGTATTTCTCCTTATAATGACTGCATACAGCATTTAGCTCAATGCTATTTTTTGGCATGGTGTCATAAATATCTATTTTAATTCTTTTCTCTCTATGTGTAACTAGGGTTAGATACTTTTTTTTTCCTTTTTCTCGTGAAAATACCTCTAGATGCAAGACAATCTCCTGCTCCCTTTCCTGAGGAGAATATTCCCCTCAAGTGCAGCAGTAAGATTATTCTCCTTGGGCAGGAACCTCTCTGCCAGGTCTCTACATCATTTAAGTACTAGCTTAAGCAGAAAATAAATGCCCATCTGTGCAGGGGAGAATTTCATCTGGTCAGGGAAGTTAGATCTGACTCACAGACTTAAGGAATCCGAGATTTACTCACTATTCCTAAAATCAAATCTCTCCCACTTAATTTTCTATCACATCTAGAGTTTATATATTATGTTTTCTCTGTGCTTTCACTATGTTTTCAGAATAAAACTGATTGAAGATGTAATTTGTGGGCTAGAAGTAAATCCCATCTTTCCATACTTTCTTCTGTCTTCCATAAGTAAGAAAGCAGAGCTCTGGGCTTTTCCTCTGCAGCAAGAATATCCCAGAATTTGTTACTGGGATAACTGTAGGCTGGTGCACTGAAGTGTGATTTGGTCACAGCGAAATGCTTTTGTAAGAGATAGAAGGTCAAGTATGTCCAAAATTAAATGATGCAGTGCTTTTAAATTGAAGTGTTTCAGTAATTTTCCTTGATGATTTCAGCCAAATCATGATGTCCCTAAGAAACACCACAATTTCACAGAATTTGCTTTTTCTCCCGGAAAAACTGGAACCAGCATTATTTTAAGAGCCTGCTCTTCCAGCCTTGACATGTGCGAAGTTCCCAGGGACCTCAGAGGAGTTGTCACGTGGAGAAAGCAGTGTCCTGGCAGCAGGATTCCTTCTGGTTTAGCTCTTGCTGAAGTCGAACAGGTTCACTTCAAACTTTTGGATTTTTTGGTTGATTTGCAGTGTCCTCTACGAGCTAAGTTAGAGCAGTGCAGTGCAGCACTTAGCTCCGATCTTAAATTGTTTCTACTGAGCAGGCCCAGGGACAGAAGTATCCTTTTCGCATCCCTGCGAGTTCTTTGGGACATTTATAGGAGTTCCCATTTATTTCCCTGTTAAATATTTCCTCTCGGTTGTTGAGAGGCTTAGAGGCCTGGTATTAAAAACTTTGTAGATGTTGCCAGTGTTTTGTCTTTCCCGTGAGAAGAGCCGTGGTGGAGGGATGGGCTGGAGAACAGAGAGGGGCTCTAAGGCTGTGGTTCTGCTTGGCTTCTGGTGGCACTTTGTGGATTAGCCCGGCACCACTGAAAATGCCAATTGTGTATGGTGGGGTGTTCAAATTAGTAATAAACTTTAAAACAGCATCTTTTGGAAGACTTGTGAGCGTGCAACAGCCCTTTCTCATTGGAAACAAAATGATTTTCACTGCTGTTATAATGTATATTTTAAGTGGAAGATGCCAGAACTAAGCGGTGCTAAGAGGAGAGTCTGCAGAAGCAGAAAGATTCCAGTCCCAGGAAAACTCTGGTGCATGATTCCTGCTGAAAATTTATGGGAAAGTAAGATGTGCCAATCATCAATTTAGAGATGGAAGAAGAGGATGATGTGAGCAGCTTGTGACCGGGTTTGGTGTGATTTAACTTGGTTTTGCTGGATTTCTTCGGAGGGGAGCAGTGGCCCGGACACTCCGTGAGCGCCACTGCCCAGTCATTTCCACTGATTAAGGACTTAGAAAAATCCTTTTTGTTGCCATCAGGGGGAGCTTTTGAGATCTTTCAAGAGTGAAAAAAATGTATTAAAAAAAAAAAAAAAAAAAAAGAAAAAAAAAAAAAAAAAAAAAAAAAAAAAAAAAAAAAAAAAAAAAGGGGGAAAAAAAAAAAAAAAAAAAAAAAAAAAAAAAAGAAAAAAAAAGAAACGTCCCAGCTCAGAAACAGAGATCTACAAACCAGCAAGCAGCCAGGAGCTTACCTGTGGCTACAACCAAGCCAAGGAAACCAGGGGAGCTGAATTCCTTAGGCTGAAAAATTGGCAATATTGAGAGAGGATTTTTTTACTCGATCCATCAATAAAAATAATTTTTAAAAAATTATTATTTCCAAAAAATAACGCAGGAGTCTTTGGAGCACTCAAAAGCCAAAGCCTACTCTGTTGCTACAGCTTCTGGAAGGCAAATACTCTTCAAAAAGCTTCTCTCCTTTTAGCTCCTGATGATTCGATGGGGACCTTTGATGCAACATTTGGATTAGCTGCACACAACTGCACTGAGGGGGACCACAAAAGGGGGAGCCTGGCTGATTGCATAACTTAGAGAAAATAATAAGAGGAAAAGAAGGAATTAGAAAAATAGAGAGAGAGAGTGAGTGGGAAAGAAAGAAAGAAAGAAAGCAATTAAAAAAAAAAAAAATCTGAGACTCAAGTTTCAAGACTCTTTATGTGCTGCAGAGGAGCATAAGGTTTACCAG
>VWZN01011568.1:491182-513604 GCA_013396955.1 Regulus satrapa | reverse complement strand
CCGCTTTAGTGATAAAGTGCAGCGAAGTTGTCGTGAAATCTGATACTTTTCGGAGGGTTACAAACCCTTATAAATGTCGCCACATCCATCTTTGCTCTGAAGGAAGTCATAGAAAATGGAAATGNAGAAAAAAAGAAAAGAAAAAGCAACTGAGAAGGGTTATAAAAAGAGCAAATACCAAGAAGGGTGAACAAGAGAAGAAAGTCAAGGCAAGGAGGAGCCCAAAGCTGGCAGATCGGGAGGATTTGCAGGGGAGAAGGGGGGGGAAGATTGGAAATGCAGCTCTGGAGTTTGCTGCTGCCTCTTGCGCTTCTCTGTACAGCCCTAGCCAGTGGACCCGAATGTGGGATGGACGAGCGCTCCCGCAGGGCACGAAGGGACACCAGGCACAGCCGCCAGCTCCTCCACACTGCCCCGGGCACCTGTGCCACCAGGTTAGCCCGAGGAAGGCGCTCCACTGCTGGGCTGGAGCCTGGGCATGTCCCCCGCAGGAGGCAACAGCGGGAGGTAAAGGACGAAGAGGAGTCCCTTACCCCGAGCAGGGCGCTCTATTTCAGTGGCCAAGGTGATCAGCTGCGGCTGAAGGCAGACGTTGAGCTGCCCCGAGATGCCTTCACTTTGCAAGTGTGGCTGAAAGCCGAAGGCGGACAGAGATCTCCGGCTGTCATTGCAGGTAGGTCCGGCCGTGCCCGCGGCTGCAGCAGCATCCCCGCTCGGTGCCGGGAGGCGGCTGGAGGCGTGCGTGTGTCCGGGAGCGGGCTGTGCACACCCAGCCCCGCGGGAGTGCCCCGCGGCACGCCACGGGGCGAGGAGGGATGGCAGCGCCTCTGCCAGCTCGCCCGAGCCCCGCCACGCTTATTCCGGGAGATGCCGGAGCTCTGCGGACCGGCTGGAAGTGTGGGCTCGCGGGAAAAGTTATGTAAACTTTTGCATCGGGGGAATGGCAGTGCCCCGGGGTAGTTTCTGTCGTTCCGGGTGCGCGGGTTGAGGCGCAGGTAGAAGAGGCGAGCTCTTACGGTGGGGTTTGGTCTGGTTTTCGGGTTGGAAAACTGTAAGTAGAGCGTTTGAAAGTGGCTTGTTTGTATGTATGGGAAGAAATGTATGTGACTGGTGTGTGGCTGCAAAGAAACGCATATCTAAGGTCCCCCTACGATTTCCTTGGTTTTATTGGCTTTTTAGTGTACTCCACTGTTCGCTCTTTAGATGCAGTGTTAGCATGTGGTTTCCAAAAAGCTATAAAGGAACTTTTTGGCTATTGTGAAACCTCAAATGAATCAAATGAGTTTATAAAGTTCCCAACCCCTCGACACTCAGCTACGGCTGGGACTCGCACTGCAGCTAGAGGATGTGTGGAGTATTTTCGTCTCCCCTTAGAAATGGCAAGTGTAACATCAATGATTCTGAGGTCAAACAGCCCTATAAAATCATTTAGTACTCAAAGCAGCTACCAGGCTAAGCTGTCTGAGCAGGACAATAGCAAGGAGTACTGCACTTTTCTTATTTAAATTTTATGAGCCCATCCTGAATTTGGGTCCCTCTCCCCGCGTTCGCTCNAGGAAACAAGTCAGGGAAACGTGTATGGGGGGGCGGGGGAAGATATGTTTTACAGTTCTTTTGGCGAGGAGATTCCCTGAAAGTACAAGGTTTCCATGTCCTAGGATGCCTTAAAGAGACAGGGAGGATTTCCCCTTTCCCTTTACGCGGAGTCACTTCCTCGCAGCGCTGCCGGAGCCGCTGCCCCGCCAGCCCCGCTCGCTGTCCCCTGCCACCCTCCCTCCTGCCACATCCCCGGCCCCGCTGCCCCCTCGCTGTCTCCAAGAAAGTTGCTTTGTCCTAGAGGAAACAAAACCTGCGCTGGGCTCAGCCGCGCTTTCCCTGAACTTTCCCCGGTGGCGGCTGCCCCGCTGGCTGGCGAGGAGGGCGGCGCGGGGCTGGCGGGAGGTGCCGGGCACGGGCTGGTCCCGTGTGCCTTCAGAGCGCTGATTTCATAGGTGAAACACTTTATTCCTTGCTTTGTTCCCCACGGCTTTCTCACACTCCGCTCTTCTGGTTCCCAACCCTAACTCAAACCCCGGGGCTCCAAGTGCTTCCCTTTCAAGTTAGGAAAGGCAGAACTGGAGTTTACACAGACCTCGTCAGTACCAAAACAGGGTCAGGGCATTTTTTTAATGTGTTTAATCCAACACCTAGGACCCCATGTCTGTCTTTGGTGCAAGTATCTCTAATTCTCACAACAGGGAACCTAGACAAACACACACAAAGATAATTTGTAGTAAAATACTTTAATTGGATGGGGGAGGTTGGGTTGTTGCCTGTATAAAACACTTGACCCATTTTATGCATGGAAATAACATTCCACTGGAAAAAAAAAAAAAAAAAAAAAAAAAAAAAGAGAAATGCCCCAGTTTTACACCATAGAGCTTCTGCTCAGCTCGGGAGGACTTTGTGATTTTTATTTTATTTTTAAGTTCCCCCTGCCCCCCTCGAACTCACAGTTGAAGAGGAGCCAGGTTTGGCTCTGTGTGTAAACACCTGGAAGAGGTCCAAGAGGAACTCACTTGGAGTATCCTCTGCACACCACAGCCTCCCAGACCTGCAGCAAGCTTAGGGAGAGATTACGCTTCCCTCAATGAGGAAATAAAGGGTTCTGGCTGCCAAAACTCTTGGCTTTCACATTTTCACTGTTTTGGGATGCAACAGACGGAGAAGCACAGTTCTTCTATTGAACTTGCATCTCTAGGACCCCACTGAAATCAAGAGCCCATCTGGGTGTACGGAGAGGAGAGACAGGGGTGCCTTTGCTGGCAGTGCCAGAAGCGAGTTTGTCCCCAACTTTTGCTCCCAGTTGCAAAGTGGGAAGCTGTGTGGCCGTGTGGACCCGAGGGAAGGAAGGGGTGGGATTGACTGGAATACACCTCTTTTTCAGAGTTGCTCTCGTGTCTTCACCTACTTCCTGCTCCCCGCTTTCTGCCCCTGACCGCTGCTCCCCTTGCACCCCTCCCTGCTAGCGTACAAGAAATTCCTGCAAGTCGTGCAGGAGGAGCCCCATGTGTGCCTACAGGGGAAACCTGTTGTGTCTGTTAAAAATCTCATCTAGGACCCAAGTTGTTATCAGCTTCTGCGCCTGAGCCCTGACATAACGGAGTTCTGCTAATCCAGGCTACAGGAGTTTCTGTCTGGAGCCAACTCTCCTTACGTCACCCTCTGCTGCAGTATTCAATTTGTTTTCATAAATGGCTAATTTTACAGCGCTGTTAAGTGGATTCGTCATTGTGCCGGGCCATGCCCTGTCTCTGATGAGAGGCAGTCCTGGTGCCAGGCTCTGCCAATTTTCACGCTGCTTGGCAGCGATGTTATTGCCGCCCTGTTTGACTCCACTGATATCTGCTCTGGCATTTGTCAGAGGGAAAGCTGTTGGGAAACTGGAAGTCTGACCCATTGATCTGCGTTACGCAAAAGCTCAGGAGCCCTGTCGGGGCCGGGCTGCGCTCCTCGGAGCGGCTCCAGCGGTGCGGCTCCCGGAGCGGCTCCCGGCTCCTGCGCACTCGCCCTCTCTCCCTCCCTCCTTCCACCCCTCCATCCCTCCCGGGCCGCGGAGTTCTCGGACAAGCCCCGCTGGGCTGTGCGCACCTAGCCCGCAGCACAGCCCATCCCTGCTGCAAAGGCGCACATGTGCGCACGGAACCCCCGGGCACCTTCCCCCGCCGCCCCCGGGCGCTGTGCACCCAAGGGTTAACCGGGCTCTGCCGGGTTAGGTAATGCACACAGCCCCTGCCAAATGAGGGGCTTCAAAGCGTTCCTGACCTTGCTGCTGTTGTAATCAAAGATAGTTCAGGTCCACTGTGGAAACGCAACCCCTTCCTAAGAAACAGGATCCTCCCGAGTCCCTGTCAGGGTGTTTTCTGGTGTGTGGGGTGGCTCATGTTTTCACAGGAGCGAGATGTTGACTCTTTACTGGCTGGGAGCTGAGAGGAGTGGGATGAATGATCGGCAGCGGGAGCTGGAGTAAGAAGGCGTGCCTGCTCTGAAGAGTGAAAGTTATTTGTATTTTGGTTTGTTTTTTGTTTGATTTTGTTTTCCCCTTCTATTTCTTGCTTTCATTCCCCTCTGTCTCTCTGTTCCTCAGCCTGCCAACAGGGAGCATGATCCCAACTTAATAAAGCTTCCTATGTAGGGGAGTGCCTATGTTTTCCCAACTTCAGTCCTTGATGAACATAAAACTGCAGCAGAATCCAAAGGGAGAGAAAAGCCAAAATCAGCATGGTGGAACTCACTTAAAGCCACAACTTTTGTGTGTAAGAGACTGAGAAACACCGTGTAAGGGTCCAATAATTGGGCAATTATAGAGATGTGTAATTGGCACTGCATAGGTTTAGTCTCTCTATGGAGTTAAAGAATATATGTTTACTTTGGGGAGTTGTTTCCTTCTGAAGTTTTTGGAGTCTTATATTGGTTTAATACACTTCAGTTTGAATTGGTGAGCTGGGTCCTATCTCAGAGCTGATCCTCATGCTTGGTGTGCTGGGAACTCAAGGATGTTTTCAATAGGGAGTTTACTCAGAGTTTGGTGTTAAAACAATAGGCAGGTAGAAAACGTGGCATTTTTTAACAGCCTGCTCTCTTTCAGATGCATGAATTTTCTAGTTGTGTTCTGTAATGAAGAACTACAATGAAAGAGTAAGTAAAATATAAAACTTGTAGTTCTGTTGTTTAATCAGTGCTGGCATGTGCAAGGTCACAGGGTGCTGGCTGCGGTGGGCAGAGCAGAGTGACAGGAGCTGGGACACCTGCAGAGATGCTCCTGCAAGGTGACAAGTCTCTAAAGCACCATTTCTGATGGCTGGGGGAAGCTGTGTGGGTTTGGCTTCCCTGTGGATGGGCTCAAATGATAATCCACTTCATGACTATGGATCTGGACATGGCTTGACTCATAGGTCACTGAACAAAATACCCTCACAGCTTGTCATTTACTAAATATTTGCATTTGAACAGCACATTTCCTTCAGCCTGTGGAAGCTGGGACAAGAATCAGAGACTGATTTTTTTTCTTTCCATAACATTTTCAATTCAATCTAGTCTCATTCTTTTGACCAGCTACACTCTAGAGCCAGAACAGCACTGTTAGAAGAAAGTTGGGGTTTCCTTTTTTTCCCCTAAAACATCTATTTGTAGGCTGCTCTAATTAATTAAAATTATAGTAAAATAGTGAGGGCAATTTGACTCTGTGTGTGTGAAGGATGGCAAACTTAGATTCCTAAGTGATGTATGGCTGTCTCCTCTAGGCATGGAGTTGTGTCCCAGGCCGAGTTTTCCTCTCCAAGCTTCCTTCCAGCCTGATTTATTTCAAGGCAGCCTGTTTCAGTTAGAAAAACTTGCGTGAGGCAGAAAGCAAGCAGTGAGGATGGTGTTTGGAGAGAGAGCAGGAGTGGGGCTGTCCTCAGGGACTCGTGGAGATGTCAGGAGGAGCGCAGAGCAGAGCTGTGCAGGGCGGGCTCGGTGCTGAGGGCGAGGGGAAGCCCTTGGAGAGCCTTCGCACGCGAAGCCAGCGCCAAAGGCAGCCCTGGGCAGGGTTAGAGCGTCCTGGGATCAGCCTGGAGCTGCTCTCCAGGCCCCCACTCCCTCCCCATGTGGGGCCAGGAGGGCATTGTAGGTGGCCAAGGAGTGCTGGGGCTGTGGCTGCACTGAGCACAGGTGTCCCCTGTCAGCCCCAGCCACGCGTGGCACGGGGAGGGAGGGAGGGGGTGAAATCCCAAACCCCCGAGGGTCTCACTGGTGCTGGCTCCCTGGAAAGGGACCTAACCCAGACCCTCACACAGGCAGGTGCCAGTTTCCAGTGCTGAACAGGACAGGTCTCTGCTTGCACAGCTGACCCAGGTGTGTGCTGAGGCAGCTCCATGATCTCTGAGTCCACACACCTTTGCCAAGGGTGGGAGAGATCCTTGGCTGAGCACATTGAACAGCAAAGATCCAACTGCCAGTGAACACCTTGCTGGTCACTGGGGCCTGACTCAGCAGAGAGTTTTGATGGAGAAATGCCTTCTTCAGAGCCTGGGTCTGGCTCCACCAGGACTTGGGTCTGTCACACGAGAGGTGAAGCCACAATGCATCCAGGAGCACCTTTAACTCAAAAGTGTTTCATGCCCTGGCAGGCCAGGAAGCCAGCTGTGTCCTGGGGTGTGTCAGGAGGAGTCTGGGCAGCAGGGCAGGGGGTTCTGCCCCTGTGCCCCGGGCTCAGGTGAGACCCCACCTGCAGAGCTGCCCCAGCCCCGGGCCCAGCTCAGGAAGGAGCTGGAGCTGCTGGAGAGACCCAGAGGAGGCACCAGGGGATCAGAGGGATGGAGCAGCTCTGCTGGGAGGAAAGGCTGGGACAGCTGGGAATGTTCACCTGCAGAGGAGGAGCTTTGGGGTGACCTCGGTGTGGCCTGAAGGGCCTGAAGAGGTTCTACAAGAGAACTGGACAGGGACTTCTGACAAAGGCTGGGAGTGCCAGGACAAGAGGGAATGGCTTCACACTGCCAGAGAATAGGTTTGGATCAGATATTAGGAAGAAATCCTTGGGTGTGAGGGAGAGGAGGTCCTGGTCCAGGGTGCTCAGAGCAGCTGTGGCTGCCCCTGGATCCCTGGCAGTGCCCAAGGCCAGGCTGGACACTGGGGCTGGAGCAGCCTGGGACAGTGGGAGGGGTCCCTGGCAGGGGTGGAACAAGTAACTGTAAAAGGTCCCTTCCAACCATTCTATGAAAAATATTGCAGGACCAACACGATTTAGGTGTTCTCAAGGCCACAGGATTGACCAAGTACTTTCACATTGGATTTTCATGCTGGCCTGAGCCACTAAAAAAAAAAGAAAAAAAAAAAAAGAAGCAGCCATAGGAAAGTGTCTTTTTCAAAAAGACATATTGAAAAAACAAAAATAATCCCTTCCATGACTGGGGTCAGCTGAAATGCTCCCATATAATAGTTTTGCTTCTAATTTTATCTGTTGCTTTTTCAGCTCCTCTTTTCTTTTCTCCGATAGAAATTACAGGAGCAGAAGCAGAGAAGGGACCACCTGGGTTGCCAAATTCAGTCCCCTGCAGTGTCAGGGATATAACAGCAGATAATTAGTCCAAACATTCACAGAAAATCCACTTTGTAGGTTCTGATATAGCACAGGCCACAGAAGATTTCCCAGTGCTCTAGTATAAACCAAAGCTCTTTAGCTAAGACTGAGAGTCACCATTTTAATGTAAGACAGGAAAAGAGAAGGACAGATCGACAACATCTTAAGTACCTAAAATCCAAAACATTGGTTTAGAGAACTGTTAAGTATGAGAAAGAAAAACATTGGCTGGCAAAAGGTATCAGCTTTCTTATTTTCAGAGAGTTAAAATGAATCAGGTGTTTTGACAGTTATGAAACTTCTATTGAAATTTTAAGTTGGAATATTTGCCAACACTGATCCTTTCCCACAGATAGTCTGTTTTGATTAATTTCCCCTTTTCCTGAGAAAAATATTTTATCAAACATTTCCCACCCTTCTCTGGTCTTAGCCTGTGTGGCAATTCCTACATCCCATTGTAGTAGGAATGGATTCTTTATTGCATTTCTACTTCTTCACATCTTATATTCCAGATGATTGAGAAAATGCACCAGAAAATACTTGTTTGACCAGAATCTTCTGTTTTTTTTCTCTCAAGTGTACCAACAAGTCTAATGTAATCTTTTTCTTCATTTACCCTCCTCTCTCAGTGCCACCAACTCTTTCATCTAGTACTGTTGACATAGGCAGTATATACTTATCTTCCTATTTCATACATGCAAAATATATTGGTCTCTTCTATTTCCTGGGTTCTGAGCATTAGCTTCATGCATTGTTCTGGGCACAGCTGCTGTGCTGTGTGTTTTGTTTCTTTGTTTTCCAAAAAAAAAGAGGCTTCTGAAGATGAAGATGTACCTTTTCCCTGACCTCACCCTTCAACTGCTCTGTGCCCATTTCCCACCTGGGAAACGCTGACATCTGGATATGGTTCTTGATTTTATTTCACCTTTCTGTGGGGAAGGAATAGATTGTTGTGCTATTTTCTCTGTCTCTCCACATTTCTCTTCATTTTCTCTGCTATGAGCATGCATGCACACACACACCCCATTTCCAAAGCACCTTTGATTTTCTTCCCAGATCAATAGAGCATTTAAACTCCAATGATCAAGGAGGAGCAGCTTGTTTATTTCCCCACATATTCTGACACAAGTGGCACATCTTGTAAACTGCTTTGATTTGATGTTAGTGCCTATTATGAAGTTTACTCTCCCCAAAGCCATCCATGAAGTTAAAGTACTCTTACTCTGAGCAGGAGCAGACCAGAACTCGAAAAGGCAAAGTAAAAAGAGAACAGGAGTGAATATCTTACCGCAGAAATTTGCTTTCTGCTATCCTTGTTGATGGTGGGCAGAACATTTTGAGGACTGTTGAGTATCCATAAATTTGGCAGCACCAAGTGAAGACACATTGTGTATCATAGTTACAAGTGAACAAATATGAATATGGGTCACTTATCCCTTGGCAGAATGGGTCTGGATTTGTGGTTACACAGGAAGCATGGACTTGACCCTAAACCTGGTCAAGATCATGAAAAATACCATTGAGCTTGGCTGAATCTGACAAAGGCTGTGATTTCAGAGAATTTTCTGCACCCCTTCTCTACAGCCTGGACGTGTCTGTGGTCCTTGCTTCAGCATCCTTTATTTTTGCAGACTTTTTTGCTTTGGACATGAGAGAAGAAAAACTGTGAAGCCCTAACATCAGAGGAAGGGGTCATGTTTATTTGGTTTTGCTATACTCCAAGTCTCAAACTGGCCTCCATTTCTTTCAACTTCTTTTTTTCTCCTCATTTTTTTTTCATTTCTTTTTTTAAAAATTTAATTTATTTTTTATGTTAAAATCTCCCCTATTCCAAACCCACTATCCCATTTTCTGTTCTGCAGGGTGATGCAAGTGTGTGACTTTCCCGTCCAATCCCTCCACCCTCTCTTATCACCATCCCTAGCCTCAGTTTTTCCCCTGCTATCTGGTGTCCTTGATTCCCCTGCTTTCCCTCCTTCCTGCTCTGCACAGTCGCTGCTTTCCTGCTCCTCTCCCGAGCTCTGTGCCGCGGGAGGGTGGTGTCCCCTCCGAGGGTGGCCACAGGTCGGTGGCTTTGTCCAGCTGGTGTTGGGAGCGCTGTGGGAACACAGGGTAAGCAGGCGGTGTGCTTGTGTGCTCCGCCAGGCTCATGGGCTCGCCTATTTTCCGGGAATTATTGATATTGTTCTGTTTAATATCCATCCTCGCCGTGCGCAAACAAGGAGAGAGCGCTCGCTCTCACAGAGAGGGACTGAGGGGGAAGTGAAACTGAGAAGCATCTGGAGTTGGCCTGGGGAAGCAGCAGCTGAGAGATATGATACCAGCTCATGAAAGCAAAAGAATTGCAGTGTTAGAGAAACAAACCACTCTGTTCTGTGCTGGGCACCTCCTGGGGCCCGGTGGGCTCTCGAGTCTTCCTTTCGGGCGATATTTAGGGCTTTTTTATCTCTCCTCCTTCCTCCCCTCTGTCGTGTTTTTCCTCCTTTTCCTTATCTAATTTATTGTCTCTCTGTTTGCTTTAAATCACTTTCCCATATGGATTTCTCTCTTCTGACCCATCTTCCCCTCCCTCATCTGATTCCCAGGAGTCCTGTGTCGTCATGGAATTGGGAGAAGAGCAGCCCTGTTCCTGACACCGAGCATCAGCTGCAGGCTCCTTTCCTCCTTCGCTTTCTTCCATGTCTGTTCTCTGCTGTTAGTGTTGGAAACATATTCGCAAAGATCATCCCCTGGATTGAGGAAATAGATTTTATCACCATTATTTTGTTTGTTTTATTTAAGACGGGGGAAGAAATGGAAGGGAAAGGCCTTTGCTGTTACCAGTGTTACTTAGTTTTGAATAGAGGGGGTTTTTTTTATCCTGTACTAATATTACCTAGTGCTATTACTTTTTTCTTTATCATTGCAGAAAAGGATTAAAAAATTACAGTTTTATAGTCTTGTGATTGCCACAAAACTTCCTGCTGCTGCTGCTGAATTTCAGGTGTGAGACAATACATCCCTTAAAATTAGGGAAATTGAGGAATGGAGGGATGCTCTGATTTGTCCTGAATGTGGCAGTGTGCTGGTGACAAAGTCAGCAAACAAGCCCACCAGCAGCCCTTTTGTTACTTTTTATTGACTTTTAGGGATGATGATGATGATGGTGGTTATTCCTCAGCTGAGGTTGTTCCCCATGTGAAGTCACATGCCCTGATTGCTGTAGGATGTTTCCTTGCAGCTGTTGATGGTTCTTAGTGGATAATGGCAGTACTGAGCCCATGGTGGTGGTGGAGTCTGTCACCTGCTAGGTGACACCCTGCTGGTGACAACACAGGGACTGGGGGAAGAAGGCACTTGGCATTAGTGACATGAGCTCTTTGGAGATGGCAGAAAACCAGATGGTCTGGAATTCATATCTCTGAGTCAGACAGGCTGGTGATGGTTGAATCCACACACATTATTGTATTTCTCAGATGGAACAGTGTGTGCAACCCACAATGGGAGAGAAAAACAAATATCAGCAAAGCCCCTTAGTTCAGAGTACTCCCATTAAATTGGAATACTTTGATATTTTTTATCCGTCTGCACATTGATTATTGTATTGACTTGCTGAAAAGACTTGTAAAACATGGAGGTTGTAACTGCTTGTCTTCATAGGAAATGCTGAAAATCTGCCCCCGTATATCTCAGGTTATTAAATTAAAGACAAAAGCAACTCGCTTACCCTGTAGTTAAATCCAGACCAGGTGAGAGGTTGCAGAAGGGGCCTCAGAGGATTTTTGGGGAGGAATCACCACCCAGTGCACACCCTCGTGGCTGAACAACCAGTGTTTCTGTCAGGAGCACCACAGGGAGGCTGTACATCCAATCCATGGGAGTTTGTTCTGAATGCAGCAGCATCTGTGCTTGTAAAATCTGAGGTGCTAAAGTTGAAATCTGGAGCTTGCATTACTACTGTCTTACATGTCATCTGTCTTGTGGATAAACAGAGCAGCCTCTCGGAGGTCAAAACAGCACCTTTCACCAGTGCTAATTTAATGAGAATTATTTTCAGCGTAAACTAGACAAGAATTGGAAGCCTCCTGTGCTGTAGCTCGTGAATGGAGATGTTCAGGGAGAAAGGAGTACTGGGAGAAAAAGCAAATGTTAACTAAATGCATTACACACACAGTTTTGAAACATACTTGGCAGAGGGAAGGGCGAGCAATACAAGCCAGATTCTGCTGTTGAACACACCAATGTAAACCTAGAGTAACTGCTTTGGAGACGAAACTGGGGAGGGGCTGCTCCAGAGCTGTGAATGTGTAGAATTTGGGGCAGAGACAGAGGGCATGCAATGGGGAAAGTGACCAAGCTGAGAGGTGGATGTTGTGGAGAACAACCTCCAACCACCGTCACCGCTCTCGGTGGTTTTATTTGGGTGTGTAATGGTTATGGTGATGCAGTGGGAAACATTTGTACAATGTGGGGTTGTTTTTGCTTTTTGGAGTATTTTCTGTGTACACCTATATCGTAATCCCTCCAGACTGTGGAACCGGGCCATGTACCAGTGTTACAGTGAGCCCTTTGTGTTTCCGGCAACAAACACTCCTGAACTCTGCTCTCCAGGCTTGTGGCCTAAACTCCTTCACCCCCGCCCGTACTGTCCCATCTCCAGCAATAATATTCCCCCCTCTGTTTATAAACAAACACTCTCAGAGGAAGTTCACGGGAAGAAAAGTTAGTTAGTGAAAATCAACCACGCACCCAGGCCCGGGCTGTGGGTTGGAGCCAGCAGGGTTGCTAGATGTTTCCTACCCTGCATCTGCTTGTAGGAGTTTCTTTGATGAGATGTTTGCCTGTCTGTCTAGCTCTGTGTCTTCTTCGTCTTTTCCCGTGGAAAATATAAAAGGAGTGGGGAAAAATTGCGGTCTCAATTTGCTTTGAAATCAGCACGGACAACATTCAGGAACCCCGAGCAGGGAGGCTGACTTCAGTAACCCTGTAGATTTTCTTCTTGGTAAATCCACTGATTTTGGCTCTTTTGTTGTTGTTGTTGTTTTAACATCAAAATCTAGATTCTGGCTCCTGGCAAAACTGTTGCTCTTGAGTTGCGCAAAGGCTGTAAAAGGACTAAAATAGCCCAAAGGATAATTGTCCACTATAGTCTGAGCACTGGGCTGATGGTACATCTGGTGTTGCACACCATTCTCACAGAAACACCCCTTCAGGAGGTAGGAGTGAGCAGGACCCAGGGGAGTGGGTAACATGGGACTGTGGTCACCGTGGGCACGAGCAAAGCATGGTAATGGTGCCGGCAGCTGGAAAACACAGAATGTTTTTGGACTTGTTCCCGAGGTCCCACAAATCTCTGACTGCACAGGGGCAACTGGATAAACAGTCCATTTTCTTGTGGCTGCTCCTGGTTTGTGTCTTTAGCATTGCATCTTGGTCTTAGATACAAGGTGAGTGGATGAGGTTGAATCCTCTAATTCAATATAATATTTTTTATTATGCACAGGAAGATCAGCAGATATGGGAAAGCTCTGGCAGTGAGGGAGGCAGTGTGGTCAGGGCTGTGGTTTTCACTTGGACAGAGGTGGGGTGTCAATGCTGTTCTCATGTTGCTGTTCCAAGCTCCCTCCCTTCCATAAGGAGTGTGCTTGGAATTTGGGGCTAAGGGAGCTTTTACTGATATTATAGATGTGGAAGTTGTGGTCCCACTCTTAGTTCTAAAAGCCTCAAAGTTTTAGAAGTGTACTACAAAAGGTGCCACTGGTTCTTTCAGTGCTGGCAGAATCTCCATGCCTTGAAATGGGAGGGTTTGAAATAGTCTTATCTATTCTTTTGTTGTTGTTGTTGTTGTTGTTGAAAGAGTAGTTTCTCTTACTGAACAAATATCTTCTGTCAAGTCTTATCCATAAGGCTACTCCAGTGTGGGCCCTCCACCTCCCATGCCAATGGGGGCAGATAACCAGAATTGAGCATTTTGCATTGCAGCATGGACAGAGTTTATCAGTTGTTGCACAATCCCTTTGCTTGCGAGCAGGTTAAATAATGGAGCAGGGTGGAGTGATGGTGGAAATGGACCTGGTTTGTAGTGGTAAGCTTCCTCCAAGAATTCCAGCCTAACTATCAACAGTTTCTCCTCACAGGGAAGTTGAGTGATTCATTCTTACCCTTTGAGGAGCTCTGAATTATTGAAGAGCAGAGGATCTTCTGCTGGGAAAGGCTGGAATTCCCCACAGTCCTCTTGCTAGGGATGGTTTAATCAAACAGACTGTTTACATTCTGCATCTCAACAGAGGCAATGCTCAAACAGCAG
Organism: Regulus satrapa; assembly: GCA_013396955.1. NCBI lineage: Eukaryota > Metazoa > Chordata > Aves > Passeriformes > Regulidae > Regulus > Regulus satrapa. The sequence goes on along the minus strand of VWZN01011568.1, from coordinate 500,219 downwards.
TGGTCTTCAACTGCATGCTGTAGCACTTGGGGGTTTATTTTATTTTGTTTTAAACATCGGCATACCACCGGTTTTACTGGGAAATGGCCATCTGCAAACACCTGCAGGCTCCGTGGAACAGGCCAGAGAGGGAAGCCACAGCAGCTGCATCTCACAGAGGCAAAATAAGACGGCAAGGGGGGCTTGTTTCTTCTCCAGAGGTTTCTGCAGGGCTGGGATTTGGCAGCAAAGGTGGGCTGGGAACACTTGCACTCCTGGAGGAAGAGACCTTGCTGCAGGAGGAGGCTGAATGTTGGTCCAAACTCTTCTCTCAACCTCAAACACTGATGGTAGAGGCAGAGATGCAAAAGTCTTTTTGCCAAAACCTTGTGTTTTGCATCACACTGTGAAGGCCAAACTGTTCTGTGAACAGAGTTTGTACTCTCAGACTTAAGAGGGCTCAGACTGAATGAAATGGGAGTTATGTATTCCATGAGAGAGAGGGAAGAAGGAAATGAGATTAGGACAGTTCTTCCTACCACCGCCCATTTCTCCACTCTCTTAGGAGGAACATCTTTTGCACCTATATCAACAAACCAACACTTTATTGCACCTCTGTATGTCCAAAATTGGCCATAAAACTTGAGTCAAGATTTTAACTTGTGTTCAGATCCTTTATTTGTTTTATTCCTCTTTGGTATATTCTGGAAGTGATGTATTTCCGCTCCCCAGGATCTTCTGTGCCTCACTGAGGAGGACGCACGCAAGTAGGCAATGTGGCCAGCATTCTTCCAAACCCAGCTGTTCAGCGGGGCTGTTATTTATTGAGAGCTGTCAATGTGTTCAACACATGGTGTCCTCTGCCCTGTCGAGCCAACAGCCTGGCTTTTACGGGTTTCTCTGACACTTGTCACACACTGGTGACGGGACAAGCTGGAACAGGCGCCCGGGTTTATGTGAACATTATTCTAGGAGGGCATTGCAACAAGATGTTCTATAAGGAAAGGAGGGACAGAGACCAGTTGGCAGAGGAGAAAACAGATGCTGTTGTGAAGGGTAGAGGTTTCTTTTTGGCCGGTGCTTTCGGAAAAAGAACAGAGATTTCCTTCAGCGATAAATTAGATGCTCGGGAGAAAGAAAGGGTGTTTGTTTCAGCAGTGATGCAACTCCTGTGTGAGAGAAGCAGACTGCCTCTCCTGCTAATTCCAGCTGCTGGTTCTGTGGCAGAGTGGAAGCGCACAGGTTGCTTTGGGGTTTTAGTCACTGCTCTGAAATTGCTGTGAAGTGCCTTCAGCTTTTTCCTTTCCCTCTCCAAAGGTGGAAAAATGGCTCGCAGCAGCCTGCAGAGAGGTGCTGTTTGTAAGGATGAGGAAATGCCATCAGTGCAGTGCTTCATGAATGAAGATGTGGATGACAAATGCCACTCCTTTACACTAAGGTTGGAATGCTCAGCCAAGAAGTCCCGTTGTCCAGGGTCAGGCTGGGTTCCTGTGCTGCTATAAAGGGAAGACTGAGGTTGTGGAATGCCAAAGAGACAGAAAGACAGGGGGCACATCTTGCCAATCTCCTACTTATCTATTTGTCCCATCTTCTTTCTCTTGACTTGTGCAAGCTCGTATTCATGAGTATCACAGGTATTTATTTTTTTTTCCCCCTGAAAAACAGAGCCATTGCCTGAACAGTGTGACTTTGGCCACATTCCCTCCTATTCAGCACAATGCAATCTTGGCTCTTTACTAGTTAATATTTTCTGTCAACAACCTGCAAGAAAACAAAATCAGTGCTGATAAAATTTGCAGATGTTGCAGAGTGCAGGGAGTGGTAAACAATGACCAAAACAGGACTCTCAGTTGGGTGTTTTCAAAAGCTGAGAACATGCAAACTATGCATTAGAGTAAAGCCAAATGTGAAGTCATTCATATAGAGAGAGGGGCGGCAGGTCACACACAAAGGATGGATGGGGGAAAGGATCTTTCACCTGGAAGCTGAATGTGGAGCAGCAACTGCCTGTTGGAATAGATAAAGCATGTAAATGTGAGCTGCCAATGTGAGGCTGTGGCCAAGGCTTTGCAGTCATTGTTGGCTGTGTAAACAAGGAGATATTCAACAGGACTGGGGAGGTTGTGTTACCCCTGTAATGACACTGGAGTAGCTGTTGCCAAAGCGCTTTGTCCCATTCTGGTGTCTACAATTTAAGAAGAATGTAGTATGGAAGAGGATTTAGAGAGAAAGCAATTATCAGTGGCAATAATTATATGATTTGTAACAAGTCTTGATGTGTTGGACTCAAGAAGATTAGGAGGTGACTTGATCACCATGATCCTTAAATTAATGTCTTGGGAATATTTAACTGATAACTGTGGGTTGGAAATAAATACTAGAGGATATGAGTAAATCCAATGGATCCAGTGGAGACTAAGCAACTTTAGAACAGAGTATTTCAGCAGTGGTTTTTATTTGAGAGTAATCAACAGTTTCTGAGCAGAAAACCTTTCTGAGCAGAGTGGTGGAATACCTGTCACCATGGCTTTCAATATAGAACTGATTGTTTTTCCCCCTTTAAAGGGGGAAGGCCTTTAAAGAGGAATTAATTCAGTGGTCACCCATATTGTGTCTAAGAACTTCTAATGTCAGAGTATTCTGAGGTTTTATTTGCTATTACTAGAAAAATGGCTGAAGCCAACAGTAAAGCACAAGCAGCACTAAGTCACTAACTTCAAATATTTTAATTTATCTCTTTTAATTTCTATGGACTCTCCTTGACACTGGTAGGATATTTCAGATCAACACAGTATTTCCAGCTCATTGTATGGTCTTGTCACCAGCACTGCAGTTGAATTGTAAGGCTCTGTTTCATATGATATTTTCAATCCTGTTTAGGTATTGTCACCTGTCTCCATAATGATGTGCTGAGCAATGACTTGATTCCCCCCCTTTGAAACAGTCCAGTGCACTGTCTGAAAACTTCCTGAAAAACAAGACTGAAATCTTTTCTAATTGAAGGCAGTAAAAGCTTTATTCTTCACCTCAGTGATGCTGAGAGTTTCCCTCCAGAATAGACTTGGGGGAGCAAAAATTAAGGACACCCTCTGGAAGTGGGACCATTGACAATGCCAGGAGTGTGAAGCCAACACAGCAGACTGTTAAAAACAAGTGGATGAGAAAGTGGAGAATAAGCCGGGGGTGACTTTAGCTTCATCCCCTTGCTGGGGGGTCTGCCCCAGTCTCAGGGGAGCACTAGTCCAGGGCATGTACCATACTGGAATGACCTATTCCTGTGATTTTAGCTGGGTTACAAACATTGACAAAAACCCTGTCGAAGGCAATTAGTGTTCTGAGACAGGATTTGATTTCATTTGAGCCATCCCCAGCTGGAGACTGTTCCTCAAAACTCAAATGTAAGCCGAGTGCTCCAAATGCCCCAGTCTGCTCCCTCCAGGCCATGTGCACATGTATACATAGGCCCCTGCACAGAGAAAATCGTGCCTGTACATGGTATTTTGTTAGTCTTCATTGCTCTGCTTCCAAATTTAACCAGAAGTAGAAGGGCTGAAATAACATAAGAAAGGTTGGACATATGATATTTCCTGCTGCTCAGCTAAATACAAGAATTGCCAAAAATCTTCCAAGGTAGCTTGTTTCTTTTACAGTTTTCTCCCAGTTCTGCAGACTTGAGAAGGTCAATTACTTTTGAGAAGGATTTGGCTTTGGCAACACTTATGGAAAGCGAAGCAGAATTATGACCTTTTGGAGGTTTGCCCATTGCTGTCCCATCTTGTCCTTTAAGAACTAAAGGCTGAATTTTCACAGCTACAGTCTTCAGTTTAATAGGTGCGAATTTGTTTCTGTGCACTTCTAAGACATCATGACTATCTGTGTGAGAATTTGCTTTTAGATGTCTATTTATTTGTGCTCACAGATCAAGTGATCACTGCTATTTGTAGAGCAGAAATACAGGCTCAGGTATTTCCAGGAGGAAAATCATACCAAAATAAATGAAATTGGATTCAAACCGAGCAGAATGATAAAGCTCTAAAATTATATACTTAGGTTAGTATGTGGTGACTCCAGCCTATCTGGAATGCATATTATAATAGTTATATCATGTTAGAGAGGCAGGGTTTTTTTCAACAAGACATTTCCTAGAAAGCAGAAATATCTCTGTGGTTTGTGTATGGGTTTGGAACTTGTGTGCAAGTATGGAGCAGGGAATTTGAGGCATGAAATAGTCAGGATTAGTGAAGGCCCAGATCCCTTTCATAAGCAAGAGCAGAAAATAGGCACAATCAGCTCCCTTCTCCCCACTGCTGCTGCAGCCTCCTCCTCTGTGGATTGTTTTGGAGGCAGTTCTTTGAAGGTTGATAAATGCCTCAGTTGTTTCTATTAGTACAGGAAAGATGCAGTCATATGGGAAAGCCAGATGCAATAAGATATTTGAGTCTGGATAAGATCTAAGATATTTTTACAATAAGATATTTAATTTTCACGAGACAAAGCCCTTGCAGGGTATAAATCAGCGAAAATGCACTGGAACTACTCAGTTTTGCACTCACAAAGTGTCTGCCCAAGAATGTTCTCAAAATCCAATTAAATAACTAGAACTGTTTCATGTGGAAATGCCCCTCAATTACAAAGACAAGTCTAAGCTATCATGATGTGATTTTTACAGTCTCCTCGCAGGGTGCCCTAGTTTGCATTCATGGAATTTTTTGTTTTTGTTTTGTTTCTGTAATAATGTGGATGTTGGCCATCTGTCTGATCCTGGAAAGGTTGTAAGGTTGCCCCTGCTCCCCAGGTTCTCTTCCCACTCCCTCATTGATCATAATGTTTGATTTAGGTGCCACTAGATTTCCTCCTTTGTTCTCCAGCCCTAACCTCCCCCCTGCAAACACACACGCATTGTGCAATGGTGTAAAAGCTCTCCTGGCTGCAGCTGGGAGTAGTAACTGCTCAGCTGGTTCCAGCACTGCCCTAAAGCTGCTGTAAAGGTCAGAGACAAGGGAATTCTAAAAAGCAAAACAAGCTGTGTTGTTGTCCCCCCTTTAATCCTGGCTGTGTGTTTTGATCAGCACCACAAGCCGTCTCATGTGCAGAGCTCCACTTCTCCCAGCCCTGTGTTTGTGGCCGTCCAGGGCAGCGTGGCGGGCGCGTTTCCAGCCCCGCTCCGGGCTCGGGCGCTGCCGCAGCTGATTGACTTGCACTGCTTGTCAGACACAAAGCACATTTTGAAAGGAAATGCCATATTGAACTCCCCGTGAGCTGATGGGTATTGTGCACGGTCATCTGATGGCACAGATGTGCCCCTAATAATCCTTCCAGGAGAATATTTCCTCCTGGGATGCTCTGGCCATCTGATCTGCTCTGAGGTATGCTGACCTATCTTGACCCAGTTTATGATCAATTCTCTCTGCTGTTTTCTAAAAGGAGCCCAGAAATATCTCTTTATCATTTAGATTGCCTGGAAGTTATGGTATTATGTGTCTGTTCTTTCCACAGAAGATACTCTGTGGTTGCTCTCAAGCATTAACTCGTACAAAGGGGAGGAAAGCCGCTCTGTGTTAGTGTGAGCAAGAGTAAATTTCTCTGTAGAACTTCAGCTAATGAGTGTTTCTCAAATCGCACAGGGAGGAAGAGGAGATGTGGGAGCAGAGGTGACTTCTGTTCCATCAAACATCCTGGGTACCTTGATCTGTACCCAGGTCACTGTGAGCCCAGTGACCCTTCCACTGCTGTGCCTTCCTCTTAATGTCCCTTTTCTCAGGTCTGTGTGTGCTGTGCATGTGTCTGTGAAAGATGGATGGTTTCCATGCATTCCTTCTGATGTGTATCCCTGTGTTTTGCAACACCTGCTTTTCAAGTGGGAATGGTGTTAATGCTTGATTTCTCTGGAGGTGAATCAGCTGCCTCAAGTACAATGGGAGGGTTAATTTGTAATCTGGTTCTGCTGGGCAGTGAGCAGAGATAAGCTTGGGAGTTCAGAGGTGTGTGATGATCCCTTTCAGCCAAACAAACAAACTCAGTCAGTTCTTTCCATTCCTGATATTTGAAGGTTATCTGGGTCTTCATAAACACTAAACTCAACTTTTTAATAAGGCTACAGTAGAGTGGCTACAGCTGACAGCCAAAAACCTGAATTCTTGTCTGAATCAAGCTGTATGCAAATTCTCCCACAATTGTGACATAGAGCAGTGATTCCTTGATGGAACATCAGAGCTTGACTTTAAGGATAATCCAAGAGAAGCCTGTCTCTACTATCTTCACTGTTCCTATGCCTCTGTGTGTTAAAATCATCTCCAGTAACATGGACACATACTGGTTTTCCAAGCTTTATCCAAAAGTATTCAGTTGTTTCTCAGAACAAAGCAAGAGAAATAAATAGATATTGCAGGTATTACAATATCTTTACCCTTGTCTGGAATGTTCCCGTGATCCCAGACTTCATAGCGGGGACTGAAGTTTGACCCCTGCGAAGGATGTGCATTTTTCTGTCCATCTAAAAGGCTGCCTAAAGCTGGTTATTAGATCATAAACAGTTTATTCACCAAGCACCAGTCTCCACTGGTCCTGCAGCTCTATTGTGAAATGCTTAAGGAGATCTAGATAAGGAGCAAACCTTCCCAGCAACCCTTGTTTACACTGAGGCCATAGATGAAGGAGCCCTTGGAAAAGCCATACCCAGCTCTGGGCTGGTGCTGTTATAACACTGCAAGGCCTCAGCTCCTTCTCTACCCTGTGCTTACAGTGCTGCATGTTCACTTACACCTCAAAACCCTCGCAATCTGTAATTTCTTACTAAGCCCAGCCTACCAGATGTATTTGCAGTAAGCTCTTCTATACTGTTAGCGGGTGTATTCCCACAATAGACTCACTGGAGTGTCACTAATATGATTGTCCATGCCAGTGGCTGCTCTCTTGCAGCCCACATGATTTTGTTATCAACGGGGAAGGATTTATGTAATGTTCATAACTAACCAGCCGCTATAAATTCATGTCTTGCTGTTGTAGTTGTTCTCACCTCCCTGTTTTCAGACTTCAAGGTATCTCATTGAGAAAATGAGTGACTGGGAATTTGAGGAACAGTACACAATGTATGCTTAATTTGATTCTAAATTACGCTGATATAAAGATTTTGATTTTAAAGAGCCTTGGGCTAAGTTCTCAATGTTAATTAGGCGTGGCTGTATTAGACTCTCTATTTCTACACGATGAGGTTCTTGTCTTTCATGGCAGAACAAAAAGAACTCTGTCCTTCTCTCTCAGGTCTGAATCCTCTGACGCAGCTTGTAAAAGATAAAATCCAGTGTGAATTCAGCTAGATTGATAGCAGCAGCAAACATCCCCTTTTTGCTCTTTAAGTAGTACATTGCCACCTGAGCAAGCCTTTAGGTGGTTTTCATGAACCACTCCTTGTCTCAGGGGGTGACCTCAGGAGGCCTCTTAGCTGTGTTGGAAATGGTATAGACAGAAATGTTGCCTTAAGTACTCTGGACTTTGAATTATTTAACTCTTGTGGAAGGAAGTGGGGCTGGGGGAAGCACAGCAAAGGAAAGGAGAGATTATTTCTCCCCTTTGTAAAACTATATTGGGTTCAACGTCATACCATGAAATATCCAGTGCAGAACTCAAGAACTGCTCCAGTGGATCTTCACTGACTTATCCAATTGCATGGAACATGGGGATACTTAACCCAAATCTGTCGGTTTTAATTATTTTCCTCTGGACAGATAAAAGCTTTCTATAGGTTCCTGTAGAATATTTGCTCTTTCAAGCGTTCTTCTGCGCTTTGATACTAAACGATTAAAGCATGCTAAAGAAAAAAACAGCCCCAACCTTTAGCTCCCTGTTCTTGGGCCCCCTGACTGCAGCTTTGATTGTTGACCTAAATTCCCCTTTCATAACTGAGTCCTGTCACCTCTGGTTGGAGTCTCCCAGCAAAACAGGCACGGCCAACTTTCAGAAGTGCAGGGCACTGTTTTCCGTTCTGCCTCGCGTGGCTCTGACGGCTCCACAGCACCTGATGTGTTTAAAGTCAAACTGACCTCCCTCTTCCCCTTCCTCCACCTCACCCTCCTGGAAATGAAACCATAACAAGGTGGTTTTTTGGTGGTTTTGTTTGTTGGGATTTTTTGCTGTTTTGGTTTTTTTTTTTTTTTTAACTTTTACTTTTTCCTTCCCCCCCTCCTTCTCCCCCTACTTCCCATTGCTCAGCAAAGCAAGGAAAATTTCCTGCATGAAGAATCAAATTCTTACTTCATTCTGCGGCTGGGTCGGTTGCTGCAAAGATTGCTGTTTTCCAGACATAAGAAATGGCACTGAAATGAAGGAAGGAGGCCCTGGAGGATGTTATTGATAACATTACAGGACCTTGTACAGTCTACTCCAGCCTCTCTTCTGTCAGACTTTGCCCAGAAAGGGCTGCTTCTGGTTCCAGCAGCCTTCAGCTGTGAGTTCCTGTTCCTCTGCTCCGATCCCAGTCACAGCAGTGCCTACTGTCCTCACCCAGGGCTGTCTCCCACAAGTTCAGCAGCTGATATTCTGTGCTGTGCTCATTCAGCCAAACCCTGTCCAGTGCACAGAGCCCATGTAAGGATGTGGTTCTAAGTCCCCTGAAAACAAGGTGGATTAATTAACACATTAATGCTGGCCTTTGTTAGGGAGTCCTGGAAGAGGTCAGATGGACAGTGATGATGGAGCTATTGTGGATCAGTAGCCAAAGAACTGAGATTTTGCTTGCAAAAGAAAAGAGGGAAACTGTCTTTCTCATTTTCCATGTTTGGCTTTTGGCTTTGAGCCGCTGGAGTTGAATTATCCAGCTTTCCCCACTCTTTTGATGCCTAGGAATTTGCTTTTCCTATAAGGGACAAACATCATAGGACTGGAAGAAGGCTTGTGGGCCATTGAAGTCAGTCTCTGGCCAAGCATAAAGGAATGTGTCATCTTCCTCTGCTCATGCACTTCTCCAGAGTCCTCTGAGAAGTGACTCACTCCTTTGTGGGGAGAGAGACTTCCAGTGCCTCTTGCTGGAAAGCTTAACTAACAGCTCTTCTTTTTCTTTTTT
>VWZN01011568.1:389010-466774 GCA_013396955.1 Regulus satrapa | reverse complement strand
TACCAGGCTAAAAAAAAAAAAAAAAAAAAGAGTTAAAAATATTTGGAGGTCTGAAATCTCTACTGTGTCTTTGTGTCAGGTTAGAGGTGACAGACAGGACAAATGTAGCAGTTACATGGCACTGATAAACTCTCAGCTTGAGGGCTGTCTCCCCTTTTGATGACCTATCTTTGGGAAAGATGTGGAGAGTGCAGGTAAGGGCATCAGAAACAAGCAGAGGTCTTAAAAGCAGTGAGGAAGGCTGAGGAAATAAGGTGGTTTTAGCCTAAGAATGAAATGGTGTACAGAAGATATAATAGGCTTTCAAATAAGTAATAGGTTGGGTAAAGCAGAAGGGAATCCAATCTCCCTGTCACTGGTTGAATGGCACAAATACTCCTCTAATAGAGCAAAAAAGATTAAGGTAGACCTTTAGAAAAACAAAAACAAAAAACCAAACCCCCCCCCAAAAAAAAAACAAACTAAAAAAACAAAAAACAATCCTTTCTGATCATAAAGGAATTGAAACAAGGGCTGCAGGTTACTGGGACAGTGACATAGTCCCTGTCATGAGTGGTTTAAAATGAGCTAAATAAAATTGTTCTTGGTGACACATGAAGTTGCCCTAGCTTTGGGGTGAAGGGCTGGCAGCTGTGGTCTCTGGACATCCTTTCCAGACTCATTTTTCTGTGACTCTATCACAGAGGGCAAAAGGCAGCTCACACACTGGCATCAACACTGCCTCTCCAAAAGGACAGTAAGCTGTCTAACCACCCAGGACTGAGAAATCACAGGAGGAAAAGATAAATTACAGCTGTGTACATCTGCCAAATGGCCCCATTTCAAGGTCAGCTTCCAGTGCTGTTGCAGTCGTGGCTCTTGCCATTATCCTCAGGAATAAAATCCTTTATCTCAAAGCTGTTGTTGCTCTTCACTGCAGCTGTTGAGAATCTCTAGGTGTGCAGGGCACCCTTGGGCACTCTGCGTGGGGTGGACAGCCAGGACAGGCCCGTGCTGGGGGCCTGCCCACACACTGACTGACATTGCTGCTCCACTGAGTGCTGGGGCCAGCAGGGACACGGGGAGCACCACCAGCACCTGCCAGCCACACCGTGTTGGGAATCACTCCTAGCTCTGCCACAGCCTGATGGGGAGTGTTCCAGGGCTGTCCAAAAACAAGCTTCCTCTTTCTCTGAGCCATGCTCTGTGATTTAGGCTGGGCTGACACTTCTCAGAGTGGAAACGAGGGGTCTTGGGAAAAGAGTGATTCTCTGGGTCCCTGTGACTCCAGCAGATTTACTCTATCCTGCCATGTGCTGAACCTAGTAGATACAGGACAGGATGCTGTATGTCAATATTGAAAATTGAGATATTTTGAGGCTGACTTCCCAGTTCAAGAGGTGCTGTTTGTTTTTGTTGTTGCTGATTTGTTTTCTTTTAAGGATGAAATTTAGCGCCTTCTGCTCCTAACAAACTCACCAGTGTGCAGACCACACTCCATAGTGAGCAGATAGCAAAGATCCTACTCTGTGTTTGGGTGGGATCTTGCAAATAACCTCTTAAGTACCCTGTTTGTTTTCTTGCTGCAAAGTGACACTTGTCTTTGAAGAACAAAACAAAACACCAAAAAACAAAGGCAAATAGAGAATAACTGGGAGCAAACAGTAGGAAATTTCCTAACAATAAAGTCTGGAAGAGTCTGTGTTCCTTGCAAAAGTAACCAGGAGTGCAAGAGGCTGCAGCCCAGCCACATCAGGGAAACCTGGGGAAACCACTCTTTAGCCTGGAAGGAAAAAGAAGGAAAAAAAAGGAAAAAAAAAAAAAGAGGACAAAAAAAGGAATAAACCTGATATCAGCTGAGTTTAAGAGCCACTGCCAAATGTGTCTGTGGCTCAGCACAGAGGTTTGTGGCTGGGTTTGGATGGGGAGCTGAGGTCCAGCAAAGGGAGCTCCTCACAGTGGCTCCCGCAGGCAGGTGGGGCTGGTGGCCAAGGGCTTCACCTCATCATCGCCTGGGGACGAGTCACAGCCCAAATGGACAGGAAACGGGCTTGACAGATGAGAAAAGGCACGGGATAATGGCTGGGTGACTGATGGGGTGGGCTGTGTGCTGGGTAGGGTCACCAAGAGACGCTGCTGGGTGAGCTAAAAACTCCATTAGACTGAAACTGGAGCATGGGATCCATATCCCTGACTGAGGGCTGGGGCTCACAGGATGGGGGTGAGCTGCTGCACAGAACAGTTTCAAAGGGCTCTTTGCACTGCAGCAGAGGGTAAAAGAAAACAAAAACTGTGCATTGAACAAATAAGTTGATGAAAAGATCTGGGTGGGAATGTGAGCATTGCCTGATATGATTTGATGTCCCAAATGGCTTTAAACAGCCCATAGAATTTCTATGTCTAAAACAGATTCCAGCAAAGGAGACCTTTTATGATGCACTAATAGGCTCATTAGGCTTTCTCCAGCAAGGCACGCTCACAGTACCGTATGTTTTTTCCATTACAGGAATTACATGTGTTTTGTTGTGCTTTGGGTTTTGTTTTGTTTTCCACACAGACTTGCCCTGACAGTTCCCCCATTCAGGTTTATGTTGGAGGTACCATCTCAAGCCAATGAATTTTATGAAATATGTTGCTGGCACTCACAGAGAGATGCATAAAGGAAATATTCTAATGACAGTTGGAAAGGCTTTGATCCCTTTCCAAGACTGCACTCATGTCTTTGAAATGCGAGTTTGGCAGTGCTGGAAAGGCTGGGCTCTTTGGCTCTCTCTGGCACGAGCCCATGTGACAGACATCGTGTCCTCTGTCAGGGGACCCACATAACCTTGAGAAGTGTAAGCAGTGCTCGCACATTGCGCTGGGTCAGATAGTCTGGGCTGATAACGAAGCAGGGGGGAGCCAGCCTAGTCCAAAGCAATAACTGAAAGCTATTTTGACCTGGTAACGGTTGGGTCTGCTGCCTGCGGCTACAGAGTTGGACATGAACTGCAAAAGTAGTTAATTTATGCCTCCTTGAGTGTAGGAATGTGGTGATGATGGATAGGGATGGGAGGTTATTAGAAACATGGGGAGGAAGGAGAGGAAGGAATTCCAACTTGTGTTTTTATCTCTTACACACGCACACACTGGTTCCTCACATTCTCCTGGCTGCCTCACGCATGTGCAGTGTCCAAGCCCTCGCTGCCACACTCACATCTCTGCTCCTGCACACTCACACAGGTACATACACAGTTCCCAGGGCTCTGCCTGAGCTCAGGGCTCGGGCATGTTTACGTGCTGGGGGTTGCTGGCTGCGTCCATAAAGGAGATTGCATTTATTGCCTTCCAAGCATGATCTACTTCCACCTACACCCGGGCAGATCCTTTGCTAAAAATCCTCTTGGCATTCTGTTCTTACACCACTGAATACATTTTGCTTGCTCACAGCCTTTCCCTGGCTAGCAGAGAAAAGTGGTCAGAGAAATATCAGAAACCCAAGTCCAAAGGACTTAGTAGGATGGATTCACATAAGGCATGAGTCCAGTCTCAGTGAAGCATTGCCATCACTGCCCAATTAGCTAAACATTGTCTGCTCTGGATGGGTTTTTTTGCAGTAATAATCCGTGTAGCCCTGGATGTTGGAGCGTGTGTGTTGTATGGGAGAGAAAGAGCAACCGTAGCCATGCACTGAGCAGCTAAATGGGGATTGGATTGTGTAAATGATAAGCAAAGAGACAGCTGAGAAAAAAGAAATATTAGTTTAGATGATTTGAGACTATGAGAGAAGAGGAAGGATAAAAATGGTAAGCTCAGGAGGGGAGTTGGATTATGGTTACTCCTACAGGGATTTGCATGTGCATAAAGCATCTGCATCCAGAGCCAACAGCCTCCATCAGCCCAGGCAGCAGGACCTTCCTTCCCACTGTGATACAAACACAGAAACATTGCTCTGATCAGACCAGGTGCTTCTGTTCCTGCCCCTCTCTCTTGCACAAAGCACCACATCACTCCCACATGGTCTCTTACATGTTTGCTCGCTGTCAGTGATGGTGCCATGAGTGCAGGCACACACTGTCCCCTGCCCATGGTCACACCCCTAGCCACACATTCTCACACGGAGAACATTTGGGAGTGCACATCGGTCCTCACATGTAATTTCAAGCTGTTGCTCATGGATGTCTCTAAGTAGGAGCCCGTGCTTGTAAAAAAGGTTTTCTAAGGCATAAAGGAGATCCTGGGAGTAGATTGAGCAGAACCAGGCAGGACAAGCTTGAGGAGCTAAGGGGAAGGTCTGTGTATTTTCCATGGATGTGTTGAGAACACTGGAGAGATGAGAAATGTGTAAAGGGTCACAGTGCTGACCTGTCCTTCAGGATGTCATCCCCACTTGATTGGAAGATAAACACTGTATGGAACAGAAACATCCCCTTCCACTGGTGTCCCCAAAGAGCACATCTTCCTCCATGAGTCAGCCAGGGCCTGGGGACACCCAGCCATGATCTATTTTGGAGGCAATGACTTCAGCAAGTGGCAGGGGAAGCTATTGTGGAAATATGAATGTGTTTTCCATTTGGGAGTCCTCCGGGGAAGGACAAAAAGATCTTGGTGCTGAGCCAGCTCCCCCATTTTTTCTTCACCCGTCTGGGAGCAAAAGCCTCGCAAAATATGCAGGGAGCCCATCTCAGAGCTTGTGTGCTTTGGGGGAGCTGTGTGGGCCTTCCGCACTCACCAAGTGTGCATGCTCACAAAGGGGCTCCAGGAAGCAGGAATCCACCTGCTCAAGGCCATGGTGGTGTCTGTTCCTTACGGCCTTTGAACCGTGCTTGGCTCAGTGTGACCCCTCTCTCTGGGGTCTCCACCTGCCAAGTGAAGGTACTACAACATATCCCCCTTCTGGCTTTTCTCTTATCACAACACTTCATATCAAAAGCCAGTGAGAGCTGGAAACAGAGAACCAATGGGTTTAATCTTACATTTTTTTTTCTCTAAAATTAACTGAGAAGAAATGCTGCTCACCCTGGGAGGACCTAAGGAGCCTTAGGAATTTGTGTCATGGTATGGTAGCACTCCTGGGGAGAGCTCATGAAAGAAAACCTCTTGGCCCAAAACAGCAATTCCCAACCAGCCGTGGGATGTCAGGGTTAGGCACAAGTGGCTGCCACTGGTGCTGAAGTAGTGACTCTGTGAGCTGGTGGTAGTTGTGGTGCCAGCCTGAGAATGGGAAATTTGTTATTGTGAAGGAAAATTGGAGGTAACAACAACAAACAGCTCAGAGGAAATGTGCAAGCTAACTGCTGGTGTAAAAAGATTTACTGACCATAATACTCAGTTAATTACATTCATAATAAATAGATTCCTACACTTATCTTGAGAATGGGGACAACTTTATGCATTTACCTTGGATTTTGTAGCTTTAGTTAATCAATGGTCTGAAGTTTTAGATGAGATTCACTACATGAATGCAAAGTAATCAAAGTTTGGGAGAGGGTTATTAAAACATTTCAGGTGATTGATACGCAGGGTATTATAAGACCTTTGCCTGGATTGCAGCACTTCTTCAGTGTTTTGTTGCTTTTGTGTCACCTTCAGGGAAAAAAAAAAAAAGCTTTTCTTTTTCTTCAGGGCATACTTGGATGTCAATGAACTTAAAAACATTCTCAAACTGGATGGATCCACACACCTCAATATCTTTTTTGCCAATTCCTCTGAGGAAGAGCTGGCTGGAGTGGCAACTTGGCCTTGGGACAAAGAAGCCTTGATGCATCTAGGTGAGTGATAAAGATGTTTCTTCTTTACAAAGCATTCTTTTGAGGCACTAAGAAGGAAAGACAAATATGTGTTAAGCCTGTTCTGATTTCTTATCATTCCTCTAATATATAGTCAGGGGGAAAGAAAAAAAAAAAAAAGTATTTCATGATTCCCAGATACTGGCTCCCAACCAGGAAAATATTAGGTTATAAACCCAAAGCATATTATGGTATTTGTAGATGATGTCAAGCTGAAAGTATTTCACCTTTTCAGTGAAGCTACTTTACAGGGCATTCACTTCATGGGAGCAGTTTGCAGAAGATTGGGGAATAGGTGTGGGGATGAGACGGAGGTGAATCTTTAACCTTAGCCTGTTACCTTCAGATCCTTAGCTCATTAGCAAGTATTCAATTAGCTCACAGACTGTAGCTAAAATCTGCTGCTATTTTTCTCTACCAATGTGCAAAGGAGCAAACAGCTGAGGGATTGTATTTCTAATGTTCATTTGAGTGGAACTGGAAGGAGTTCACTACCCTGCAGATTTCCCAGTGTGTTTCATAACCAGGTTGCTGCTGGAGCCTGGGGATCCAGACAAAGCTCTGCAGCCTCCCAAATGACTCACTGCCACCTGCAGTGCCACTGGACCTGTGCTCCCTGCAAAATGTCACAGGAGCCTCAAAAGATTCAGAAGGCACTGAGTCAGTATGAGCTTCTCCTAACTTCACAGACCTGCCTCGAGCTGCAAACCTGGGTCGGTCATCTCCTCTGAGCAGGAGTTCTCATGGAACTCCAGATACTTCTCCAGCTTGTCCAGACCTTCCTAGGCTGGAAGTGAAGTCCAGTTTAAATCTTTGTGATAGACTGTTTCAGCCAGTTTTTATATTACCCAACCTCATGTTGAGCTAAATAAAAAAGATATGGTGACTATAAACCTAAATGAGGAAAACGAGCACATTTATTATCCTAAAATGTGCTATGGAAGTTGAGCTGTATGGAATAGTCATCAGTCAGGGGGGCTTTTCCAAGGTCAAAAATACCCCAAAACCAAGATGTTACTATGTCTTTATGGTCACCTGTCTCCACAGCAGAGAGAGGCTTCATGGTCAGACCAAGCAGTTGGAATTGGCTGCCCTCCTTCAGTTTAGCAAATGTTTTATTTCAACATCCAGCTCTGCAGCTGCTCTGGAAGAAGTGTGAGCAAACTTCCCTTCCCCAGGACCAGCACTTACACACTGACACTCCTGCTGAGCTCAGCTGGAACTGAAACCACTTCCACTCTGGCTTGCTGGCAGCCTCATCTCTGCGGGCTCCTCTCGGGAGCTCCCAGACCAGAAGGTTCTGTCAGTGCCCACCAGTGACCATTCCCCAAGACAGCATCTGGCAAAACCAGAGATCCTAACCCCAGCCTTGACCAGCACCCACAGTGATGGGGTTTCTGTCCCTTTTGGATGACAGAGTGGATTGCTGGTTGTGGGTTTGATCCCTGTGTGGGTCACTCGCTGAAGAGTTGGACTCAGTGATTCTTTTGTGTCCCTTCCCAAGCCAGAACTGATTCTGTGAAGCATAGCCCCAGTGTCACTGCCCAAGTGGGATAGGGCTGCAGTATAGCTGCTCCCCCCCAAAGGAGGATTTTCACAGCTTCCCTTGTTGCTGCCATGGGAGGGAGCAGAGAACAAGGGGTGAGATCCAGAGTGCCAAGAAGAACCTTCTGCAAGAGGGCTGGGGCTTGCCCAAAAGCCCTGATGAGTTCTTCTGTCACTTCATTAAGCTAATTGCCAGCATCATGCCTAAGCAAAACAATTTAAATTCAGCTCCTACAGAGCACTGACAGGGTTCATTGACAAAAAAAGATCTCACAAGAAAAAAAATAGGCATTGGACAACAGATTAAATTTGACTTGCCAGGGGGAAAAAGTAAAAAAAATAAATAAATAATGCTCATAATTTCCTGTCATAATAGCCCTCCCAGACCTGTGCTTGGTTTGTAAGAATTCATCTTTAATCTTTTTTACTCTCTTCTATAAATCCAATATGTACTTAATAAAAAATATAAAATATGTCCTGTGGTGCAGATCTAAAGGCTGGGATAGAGATTGTCTGGGTGAGGGAGCTTATCTTTTTTCTGTAAAACTGCAATTGATTTAGATTCTTGACAGCTATAAAAAATATAAATTTTCAAGAAAGGCAAAAATAAAATCTCCCTCTCCGGCTGCCTCAGGGTTCACCAATGCCAGAACCATTTAACCAGCCTTTGCTGAAGGCACATCCTGCCTGAGGAATTTCACTAATATTCCTGCCACTGGGAAACAAACTCTGGAATTCTTTTTTGGGATAGAGAACCCCAAAAAGTATGTCAGGGTACTCTCTGGATATAAATGGCTCCATCCGGGTAGAGAACAAGCACCAGAGGAATCAGAGCTCACATTGTGTGCAGGGGAGAGAGGGGAATCATGGATTTATTGTGGAGCTGCGTGCTGGTAGGTCTGTATATAATTAATTGGGAATGTGGAGAACTGGTGTGAGGAACAGTTCAGTGCTGTGAAAAGGAGGTGCAGATGGTACGTATGGCATAGCAGACAAGATGCTGCAGTATGGTAGATTTTATTCACTCTTTTGTGTGCATTCTTAAATTTCCCGTTCTATTTTTTTAAAGTAGTTTTTATGTATTTATAAATGCCCATAGGACTTCTCTCCACCCTGTGCACATTGTCACACGTGCCCCCACTCAGAGGGAAGATCCTTTCTCTCCTGCTATGTTGTGCATGTGTCCCTTCAGGACACCCAAAGTGCTCCTTCCTCTCCCTACAGCACTAACACAGTTTCAACTGAAGTGCTGCATGTTGTGTTTTGGACATTGTTCATAGAGGAAAACCTGAGGTAATGGGGAAAATCAAAGCAGAGCCACAGTCAGGGAGGTCTAGAAAAAGGATTGAGCTCCAAGGAGAGGCTGAGGGGATTACAGTGATTCAGACTGAAGGGAAAGAGCCTGAAGTGGGGATGATGACAATCTCATAAAAGCTGATGAAAGGGGAGGAGAATCTTCTGTTCTTCATATCCGTGCGAGGAAGGACTTGAAGTCATGAACTTAAATTGCCAAAAAATCAATGCAGATTATATGTGAATTAAATCCTTGCAGCTGTAGGGATGCTGAGTGCTGACATTGATTGCTGGGGCAGTCATGTCGTCAGGGGTTGCGAAGAGGCAACAGGCTAGAGTGTGTGAGGGATGGTATAGACCTAATTGGTTCTCTTTTGTTTGAGAGTGGAACTTAGAGGACTTCTTAAGAACTTAATGGTCTCATTTTCCTCTAATTTCATGTTTTTTACAACCAAGTCTCCAGGCAGATGAGGATGCAGGGTCCATGATGCATCAGAACCCAGTGATCTCATCTTCCCCGGTGCTACAGCCACTGATAAAGTTCCTCCTGCCAAAACCTTTTCTCTCCTCATTGTCACTAAATTACTAGAGTACCACGTCCAAGATTTATATTTTCACTATAACTTTTACAAAGCAGTCTCCTTGTCTCAGGATAGGCAGGACACAAAAAGAGTTTTAAGTAAAGGGCTTGGAAAAGTTGAGATCAACAAGCTAAATAATGAAAATATCAAGCATATCTTAAATGCAGACGTACCTCTCACTGAACTAAAAATATGTTCATATGATTAATTCAAGGTACTGTAAATCCTTGTGAAATTGTAATTTGCTTATTTACATATTCCTTAATTAATACATCAGAAAATACAGTTAGTTTTCTTTGCAAGCATTTAATAACCATGTTGTCCTTCTAGGGTTATCACATTCAAGGATTTCATAATTTTGACTCTTTAGACTTAATGTTTATTCATTAGTGGACTGTGCAGTTCAGATCAAGCCAGGCTTGTCTACATGAACAGTGTGTTTCTGACAGTTACTCCAAAGCTCCCTCCACGACACCCTGAAAAAACTGCTCCAGCCTTGGGTGTGCACACTTTGCTTTGCCCAGCTCTTAATTTGTGAGTATTGGTGGAATCATCTGCAATTCTCAGGGTGTTTCAGAAGCTAATAGGCTTTTCTCACAACTTTACCCTGTGGAATATTATACAGTGTTCCAGGTGTGTTTTGTTTGACTCTTGGTGTCACATACATTGCTTATGCCTATCTGGGAAGAGTCACACTTTTTAAGCACAGGAAATTATCTAAAATGGCATAGTAGGAAGTAATTTCATGCAGGATTTTCCTCTAAGTTAACAAAAAACCTTAATTGAGTTTATTCAGTTGAAAGACTGATCATTGCAGTGGTTTTGGTTTAGGATGTTGAGCTTTCTCCCACAGTTCCTGCTCCTTAGATCCCCAGATTAAGGCTGAAATGAAACTTCACCAGGCAGTAAATGTGTCTGGTTCTGCAAAAAACTGTGCTACAGAGGATCCAGTGAACAGCCAGAGGACCTACCCTCAGGAAGGTGTTCTTTTCCCTTTCTCCTGCTGTCCTGAGGAGCACAAGGCAAACCTAGAAGCCATTCCCTTTCCCCTTGCAGGTGGCATCGTGCTGAATCCCTCCTTCTACGGCATCCCTGGCCACACGCACACCATGATCCACGAGATTGGGCACAGCCTGGGGCTCTACCACGTCTTCCGGGGCATCTCCGAGATCCTGTCCTGCAGCGACCCGTGCATGGAAACAGAGCCTTCCTTCGAGACTGGGGACCTCTGCAGAGACACCAACCCTGCTCCCAAGCACAAGCTCTGCGGGGACCCTGGGCCTGGCAATGACACCTGTGGCTTCCACAGTTTCCTGAACACGCCCTTCAGTAACTTCATGAGCTACGCAGGTACTGGGCTTTGCTCCAAGGGGATCTGCGGCTGGGCAGGAGCAACCAATTGCAGTATTACCCCTGATTTCTCAGTCCATTTCTTGTGGGGCTTTATGCTGATAAAGGTCTAGGACCGGGCTTGATGAGGGATTGGACTTGATAGCCTCGGGAATCCCTTCTAGTTCTCCTTTTCTTTTATCCCAGTTTTCCCCAAATTTGCAGAGTTTCATGTGAAGGCCAGGCAGAAGGTTTGGGGGATGGAAGAAATGAGATAACTATTAAGGAAACAGCTTCTAAAGGCTCTACAGCAAACCTGACACCCTATTTCTCTGAGATCTGGATGCCTGATCTATGAGGTCGTTGAAAAACTCAAATCCAGAGATTGTTTATACTCTCCCAAGGAGATAGAGAATGCCAGATGAATATTGATACCATCGAGGCTGTCAGATAACCCTGTGACAAGTGGACAAGTAATGAGGCACTGCTCGTGCCTCCAGGTGTCTGTTGAAATGCCATATTTAGGTTTGATTTGGAATCACTCACATCCCAGTTGCATTTTTAGAATACCAATAGTGGGACTCTGCCTGGTCAAGGGCTACCAGTGTGTTGTACTGGGACTGCAACAACAGCAGCTCCATATCAATGTGGTAAACCCACCCATCAAAGCAAAAGCTGATGTGGTTACAACTCTGCAGGCACAGTTCTTCTGCCCAGATGTGCCAGGTTCTGGCATTCCTCCCAACAGAGCATATCCCAAAGAGGACACTTGCTCCTGTGGCCCTGTCCCATTGGATGAGGCTGGAGTGTGGTCCTTGAGGCTCCTCTGGAAGCTCAAGGGGGGCTGAAACTCCTCTGTTATTTCTCAGAGAGAACAGGGGATACCTTGACTCATATTTCATCTTATTTTGGGCTACAGGGTCTCTCTGTGGTGACAATCTATGACAGTGAGCTGACAGCATCAACAACATTTTAAAGGCAACCAATATACTTACAGACACTGAAGGGCACCTTTATACTGCATGCAAAAACACAGATTTCCCACTCAAAAGGTCACAGGAGTGCTTATTCTGTAATAAAACTGTACAGAAGCAAAGTGTTTAATGTCATCTGGGGCATGGATTGAAATGATTTATAACCAAAATGCTTTTATGCCCTTTGTGGCACTAGCTAAAAGCAATGCCAAATTTTCTCTCTGTTTTTTTCTCTTTATTTAGAGGGTGTTTTCAGGGACAAACACACCAAGTCAGCTCCTCGGTGTGCTCTGTGCTGAGGTGCCTGTGGCTGGGCAGGAAGCCTAAGCACCCAGTCCAGCCTCATGGTAACATCTCTCAGAAAAGACAGGGCCTCTCCAAGTGACAAAATCCCCCCACCAAATCTGCTCATGTGGATGTGGAGAGGGCTGGAGTGTGCCTGCTTCAAAACTGAGCTCTTTTCTTCCAAAGAGAACTTGCCTTGCCGGCTGACTCGGGAGCTGAGGCAGAGGCAGACCACAGAGATACCCATCTGCTCCTGGGAGCTACATGTGTGCTGATGTTCTGAGCTGAAACCTCTTTTTATTCTTCTTTATTTTTTTTTCCCTTGAAAAATTAAGTGAAGCGACATGATAGATATCTCTAGAGCTCAAGCATGAATCTGTTTGCTTTTCTGTTGTTGCCAGTAGAGTAAAATATATCAGGATATCAAATTGCTGTCAAAATACCTTTGAAACATGTAGGTTGAGGTCATGCAGTTCTAGGAATTGCCTTTCTTTCGTTTCTGTTTTGCTGCTCGTGTACAGCTTGATCATATTGTATTTGTCTGTCTGTTCCAGTCCCATCCATCTGCCCAGTTACCCCCAGCTCTGAGCAAAGCCCTGACTTTGACCGATAATTTTTATTTTTCCTGGAATAACAAGTTGCAATGGCCAAAAGATTAGGTAGTGTGAGAAATAGGACTTGTAAATTATTTTTACAAGTCCAAATAACTCTGGTGTTCCCAAATAAAAGATGAATTAGTCCTTTACATGACTTTTCATGAAATCATTATTAATTCTTTCTCTGAATTCTGTTGAAGCAATCATCCCAGCAAAGTATAGAATTTCTCTAATTATTAATTTATCTGAGGATCTTGAACCTTTCTTGATATTGAGAGGAAGACCTTTCTCCCTTGCTTCTCCTCCCTTCCCCTCCCCCTGAAAACAGCTTGTGCTGATGTTTAAACAGATTGAGAATGCAGGTAATCTTTCTCCCGTGCCATTGTCCCACTGCTTTGTCCTATATATATTTTATTGTTCTTTTATGATGGCTATTAAGGGCCTTTGTCTCCTTCTGTGCTTCCGTGAAGAATATTTATGGCTTTTACAGTGTGCTCAGGGGTAGACCATCGATAATTATTGAGGAAATCCAGAGATGTCACATTAAAGCAGCTTTTTGCATACCCACAGGGATTTGTAGATATTATCAAGCGGGTGGTGTCTGTCTATCTGCTGTGCATGTTTGATCAGAGGATCACTACTCAGTGGAACTGGGAGAGACACAGGAGAACACAAGGGCTGGTGTGTCCCCGCTGTGGGAGGGCTGGAGTCTGAGCAGGACCCCGACCGGAGCTGTCTCCTTTCGCTTGCATCTCCGGGAAGATGTGGCCAGTTTTAAATTAGCCAGCAAATACTCATTCATCTTTAGAGGAAATTCATATTTTCTTGCTCCTCTGGAGGACTGCAGGGCACAGACTTGCAAACATCAGAGCAGCTCCTAGCTCTGTCACAATATTGAACCGACACGCGGCTCCCCGAGCAGCCTGCGGTGACCTGCATCTTCCCAGAGAAGTGCAGCACTTGACCTGTGCAGAACTGTCATTGTTGTTTGGATCCCAGCTGGGACTGAGCTCTGCTGGGCTGGGAACTCTGCAGGCACATGTGAAGAAACACTCTGTGTTTTCAAGAGCTTTTCATCTGATGGGAAGAGCACCAGAAAAATGGTTGAAGTGCTTAGCACCGAGATCCTTGGCATAGCTTTGCTGGGTGACTTTGCACAACATATTTATTCCCTCTGGGATCTGCACAATAGAGAAACAGCAATTTTCTGCTTCTCAGGGGCATTGTAGTTGTAAAGCTGTATGGTGTTCAGAGGGCACTGGATGTGTTCTTGTTGCCAAATCATGTTTGAGGAAAACAAGATGAAATGAGAAATGGATATTTATGGGAAATTATCGAGCATAGTTATTTTTCCATTTTGAATGAAAAAGAAATATGAAATATCAAGAAATGTTTGTGAAAAGTTCAGAAAGGGGTTAGAACCGTAGTGGCAATGGGGGATATTTTTTTTAATAGGACTAATGTTCTTTTATGCACCAAAAATTTACATTTTTATCAGTGACTGAAATTATATTTTGAATTGATCTTTCAGGACATCTTTGTTCTCTCATTATAAAATTTAAGAACCTTAAAAGTTATGTATTTTAAAATTCTGTGGTGTTTTAGTCTAAGAGATCTGGCAGTCTGTTACCCATAGTTTGCATGAACTCCAGTCAGTGCTTTTTCCTTGCACTATCATCCTTTACCCTTTCCATCCTTTCTCAGATGCTCTTTTAAAATGTGAAATTCTTTTAAACCCAGAGCTCCACTGGTGGCCCAAATCCTGACCAGAAGGTGCTGCACAGAACCTTTCTGTTTGTTCCACTCCACGCCTCTGCCTCATTTAGGGATGATCTGTGTGTGCTTCAGGTGTATCCCAGGTCAGGGGGAGGGAACGCTTATTGATTTATTTCCTTCCTTTTTAACCATTGTTTCCTTTCACCTGCCTCCACAAGTGATGGCTGCGCTAATTCCTTCACAGACCATTAACTCTGGAGTGCTTTGGGACCCCAGCCCGGCCCTTCCAAGGAGCTGCCATTCACCAGGCCGTAATTCTTCCCCTTGCTCCCACCTCCTCTCCCGCGTGGCTGACGTGGCTTCTGTTTGAATTCCAGACGATGACTGCACCAATTCCTTCACGCCCAACCAGGTGGCCAGGATGCACTGCTACCTGGACCTCGTCTACCAGAGCTGGCAGCCCACCAAGAAACCGGCTCCCGTCGCAATTGCCCCCCAGATTGTGGCTCGCACCTCCACCTCTGTCACCCTGGAGTGGTTTCCACCCATCGATGGCCACTTCTTTGAAAGGTGATCATGCTCTGCTCTGTACTCTCGTGCTGGAAGAATGGGAAGGGCAGAAGCAGAGGCCCCGTTCCAGGAGCACAGTTTGGCCATGTGCTCTGCTCAGCCTGGGTTAAGGCTCTTTCCTAAATTGGTTCATACTGAGGAGGTTATTGATCTGTTGTCTGCTCTTCCTTTCTCAGCCTGTAGCACTCAGTTGAAGGCCATTGATTTGCCATGTAAAGGGCAAATCTTTCTCCATATGTTATGGGAGGAATTTTCAATCAAAGATCCCAGCCCTGTGATTCCTGCTGCTGTTGCTGCTCACAAATACCTGTGGGCTTCGGCTGTGCTTGCACGTTCCCCCCCTCCTCCCCTTGCACATTCCCTTTGCAAGGACAAAGTGGATCTTGTTTTTACAATACAGAGCTCATGTGCAAGGAGGTGGCTGGAATGGGGACAGGGACAAAAGCTCCCTCATCCCCTGAGCTGTAGATGTGAGATGGGAATTTAGCAAGGCAGATTCAAGATCCCAGACCCCTGGATATGATGTGAATGTCATCCTGTAGGTCAGCATCAGGATGTGCGTTCCTGTCTGGCAGACATGCAGCTGTGTGATATCACTAATGGAAAATGTAGGGCTCTGGGCAGGAGTTGCACCTCATTGCAGCCCATATTCTGAGCAATTCCACCCCAGTGTGACCTGAGTAACTGGGTAGTTCATAAAAATGCTCTTATGCAGCTCTTGGAGCTGCAGGAGCGATGGGAGTCCTGGCAGAGAACTTCCCAAATCACTGACCTTCTCGCATTACCATTAACTCACACCCCCGTTTGCATTTCTTCTCCACCTCTTGCTTTGTTGTTTTATAGAGAGCAAACTTGGAGTGTCCTTCAGGACCGCAGCAGTTCAGAGCACAGGAGGCCAAATTTACAAGCGTATTAGCACCCAAAAAGCTGCCTCAGCACTGCTGCTTTGTGCTGGGAGAACACCTTGAAACCACAGCCTCCATCAGGGATGAAACTCCTTCCAGCACTGCTAGGACACCGTGGTCATTTCAGTGGCCAGCTTGCACTTTATCCCACTAGGCAGAGAGCTGTTATTTTCTGCTCAGATGAGATTTTCCACCCTTACTGCAGATTAATATGGGGAGGGAAATCAAATCCTGTTAGGAATTGATAAAGAGAGGTCTTGTGCTCTGAACAGTCAGTGTTTGCTTTAATTACAGTTTTGTAACCGAATCCTTTTATTCTCTACCTGTGAAAAGGGCTCGTGTAGTTCTGAAAATTAATTCAGAATTTTTCAGCCCATAATTATTTTTAGGTAAATTAAGTTTCTCCAATTTAATTTAGATTTCAGAAGATGCTTATTGTGTGTCAAATAAATGCCATCTGCCTCTAAAAAACACATTGATGCAGAGTTAATTGTTATGTAACCAAATATGACTTTATTACATATTTCTTATAACTCAATCAATATGTTCTTAATAACCTCTAGTTACTTGCTTCTTAAATAACACACAGTGGATAGCCTGCTAAATCTAAAATTTCATAACAGAGTTATCATATGTTAAATAAAGAGTGATTTTCCAGGAAAAAAAAGTCCTTTGGGTTTTCAAATCTGTGTGCTCAGTATTACTGAAGAGATTTAAAGAGACAGCCTCAAATACTTGGAGTCCAATTCCTTGTTAAAATGAGATTCCCAGTGCTAACAGATACAGAAATGTTGCCGTGACCATTTAAAAATGTCACTGAAACATATAAATGATCCTGTCTAAAACGTGCCCAAATTCTTGATCTGCTAATCAAAACAAGGACGATAGTATTATTCTAGTGACTAATCCTGGAAAAGCCCACATGCTCAACTTCCAGAACCGCCGTGTCCGGCGCTGCTTGGTCAGAGACTCACGCCTGTATCAATTTGTGAAATTGGGTCACTGTGCAAGACAAGTAGGAGGTAAAATTGGCCAAGTATAATCTTATCTGTGTGTGGGAATACTGTAAATCTTTGCAGATATTTTTACACAAAGTGCACACCATTGGCCCAAATTTTACTTGCCTCACTTGAATGAATAAACTCATTCACTTCAATGGGACTATTCATGTAAAAAACAGAAGACTGATACTCAGCTGCTGAGTGCCTTGGGCCTGGTTTCTAATGCACAGAGGCCCCTTCCTTGCTGTTTTGACAGTGTAAAAGGGCCTTCAAAGGATGAATGGCTCTGGCTACATTAGCAAGTGTTGTGGCCCAATAGAAGTAGATCTCCAGCGTAAAACAGTTGTTAATGAAGACCTGACGTCAACACCGCAGGGGCTTGGGGGGCTCATGGTGCCCCACGCTGCAACGCCAGGAGCACATCAGGTGTGGTCCTGCAGCACATCTCCACTCTGGCTCCTGGACTGTCCTGAGTGCTGGAAGCAGGGAAGAGGAGGAATTTCACTCCCAGAGCTCGCTCCTGATCCCAATTACAATGCTGCTGTGGGCGTGCTCAGCGTAACTCAAGTTCCTTTTATGTCTCTTTTATTCTCCAGAGCTGTGCACAGGCAGTGACCTCTGCTTAATGAAAGTCAGGGAGGGAAAATTTAGCCTTCTGTTTAAAAACCTAGCACTGGGCTGGCTGTATCTGTGGGAGGTCCTGACAGGTTGAAGGGAGATGAGGCATGGAAGTTAACACCGTGTGTCTGTTCCCTGCTTAGATGCGACTCTGTCATAGGTGAATTAGACGCTTTCCTCATAGGGTCTTCAAATTAAGTGATTACTTAGGTGGATTTAGGGGCAGATAACAATGTTAACTCCTAGTTCCTGTAAATTTGGGAGTGGCTCTCCTCTGTTCTCACAATTTGGCAAAACATGAGTTGTGCTCAGCAGGAAAATCTTCCTGACAGACCCTCCTGGCCTCTTCAGAACGTTCAATTGATATCTGGTCTCTCACTTTAGAGAGTCACTTACCTGCACGTAAATTCATCAAGATGCTTTGACCCTAAACTCCAGCAGCTGGTTGAGCTCCCAGACATCTCTAATAATCAAATATATCAAGAACCAGCATTTCTTCTCATAGCTCCTGCCCACATGATTGGAATCCTTTCCATTCTCCATCTTCCCTTTCAAAAAAGCATGAAAAAGTGTACACACAATAACATATAGTAATAAAATAACAATAAAGCAAATGAAACAAGTGAAAACAAGCAAGAAAAAGAGAAGTCTCTTCATTTCCTGACTGCATCCATTGGATGTGTTCGTCTGCTGTCTCTGAGCATCCATTCATGCACCTCCTGAATGAGATGCGTGGGCAGATGTGAATAGTTATTGTCATGGGGCTCTGCAACGAATTTGGGCAGAAATCTTTGAATCCATCTGCTTCTTCAAGTTTTCATTGAGGTGACAGCATTAATTTCCATGAAGCCGATTCTATCTCATTCTTAGCAAGCAAATATTTTGGTCAGTGTGGTGTCCCAGAGATGGTTGGGCTTGATAATCACTCTGTTAAACCTTGCTGGAAAAGTTTCAGTTCCTTAGAGGGGAAAGGACCAATCCTGAATTTCAAGCACAGCAGCTCAAATTTAGTCTGTAAACAGGCACTATTTACCCAAAGGAATGACAGATTTTTAGTGGTTTTGAGTTGCCTACTGAACTGGTGCTGGCCCTGAAGGAAATGGTCTGTTTTTCACTAGTAATCTTTAGATTTTTGAACCCACTTCACTGAAATATCATGCTGTAGGAATGAATTCCTCCTGTGCTCTGAACTTCATAAGCTGGAATTTCCCCAGTACTTGGCTTATTAGAAATCAGAGAAGAGTAGATTTTCCATTACCCTGCACTTTGGGCAGCCACGTGCCACTGTGTATAAGGTAGCAGATACGGCTATCATTCCTAATCAATAGTGGTTTTGAACCAATTTATACTAATTTCTTCCTTGTTGTCCATGGCTTCATGAGGTATAAGGACCTGGCTTAGGTTTTCATAAGCGCATAAATGCAATTCCATAATTAGGTTTGACATTCATGGCTCTTTATAGGATTTGTGTGCAAGAGTCTGCAGACCAAAAACTTTAACCCGGGAGTCATCCCCTGTGTAAGTGCTTTCAGCCAGTGGAGTTACATCAGGGTTGAGTTTGGCTCCCAAACTGGAAAAGTAAAAAGAGAAAGTTTGCTCATAGCCTTTCCCACATGATGCTCCTTGTGATTTCTCTCTTACCTCCAAGTCCTCACTGGTAAGAGGAAATGTTTGCCCATAAGCCTACAGTTTTTTTCCACCATGGCAGCCTGTCTTGAAATTGTATAGCTGCTAATTTGAGTAAAAAGCAGTCCTAATTGTGGAAACTTGGCTTCCAGGGCCCTCTCCTCATCCAGGACCAAGTGCTAATGCAGGAGTTTCTTTGTAGAGAAACTGAAAGATTATTATTGCAGGGACTTCTATCCTGACTGTTCGTGGAAATGTCTGAATAACAACTGCACAACAATAATGCTACGTTTTGATTTCTCAGGAGCATTTATTCAGATTTCTTGTTGTTTTGGGGTTTTTTGTTGTTTGTTTGTTTTGCCTTTTTTTTTTCTTTCTAATTTTGTTTTTGAATGTAGTATTCAGGCAAGCTGAGTCAGACATCTAAACCTCTGCTAAACAGGCAGGTGAGAAATGAAATAGGGAGGCAGTATCATGCCAGTGGTGCAGGTGGGTGAAGTGTGACACGGAGAGAAGTTACTCACACCATGCCCACATCTTTTCATTACCAGTGTTACAGACCATGAAAGGAAGAAGAGGCCACCTTTGCCTCCCTGTTCTTTATTCTACCCCATTGCCATGTTGTATTTTTCAGGTGTTTTCAGCAGGTGCATCCCTTCCTGCACTGCACACTTTCAGACAGTTACTGTCTCTCAGGGTGGCTCAGCCACTGAGGATCCTGAATAACCTCTGCCTGAGGATCACAGTCCTCTCTTCAAAGCAGTGCTGAAATAGATCATGCAGTGGTGGTTATGATGGTTAGAATTTCCATTGCTGATTATAATAGTTGATATAAATTATTTAATAATTGACTCAAGCCATTCTTACTAGAGAACTGTAGAGAGTACACTGTGTTACACATAAATTGTTTGCCTAGGTGCATTTGATCATTAGGATAATTAATTTTTAACTTTCCATTTCAGCAGAAAGTGTTCCTTAAAGCAGAGCAATTAATTCTGAATAGTAAGCAGCTAACTGGGGTAAATAGCCATGGACTTTGGGTCATACAGGGTTCCAAATTTGTGACCCCAAGGAACATAGAGCTGAACTGTGTGAATTGCATCCTCAGCTGATATAAATCAGCTTAACCTTATGGAGGATGTTAGAATTACTCCAGTCTACATCAGCTCAAACCCTGATCTTGTGAATGTATTAGCTATAGTAAAACTATTTAAACTGAGGGTAGTTTTGGATTAGATGTTAGGAAGAAAATACTCCCTGTGAGAGTGGTGAAACCTTGGCACAGGGTGCTCAGAGCAGCTGTGGCTGCCCCTGGATCCCTGGCAGTGCCCAAGGCCAGGCCAGACACTGGGGCTGTAGAAGCCTGGGACAGTGGGAGGGGTCCCTGCCATGGCAGGGGTGGAATGAGATGGGCTTTTAAGTCCTTTCCAACTCAAACCAGTTTTTGATTTGTGAATTGGTGTTTAACTGGATTTTCCTACTCAGCCAATCTTCCTGGTTGGACAATACTAAAGATACAACAAATTCAAGCAATAAATAAATCCATGGTGGGAGCAGAAATAGATCTGACAACTCCTGAGGCAAATTTGTCAGCTCTAACCCCTAAGCAACGTGTGTTTTCTTTTGTCATGGTTTGGTCCAGTGCAGACGAGGAAAAAAAAAAAAAAGTGAATGTGATTTCTCATGTTGCTGTCATTTTGTGTTGGATGGAGGGCTCAAAAATGCTTTCTACAAATGCTCTTGACTTAAATCTACAGAAGGTCAGCATCAGAAAACACTTTTGTCAGTGCCTTGAGAAAAGAGGGTTAAGTGGACCTGAATTCTAAGTCTTATTGCTTTTAATATAGTTGAATAAGCAGCTCATTCAGCTGTTACTAAGTTGGTGTGTTTTCCTGTTTTCCTGGCCTCCTAGAGAAGTGGGATCAGCATGTGATCTGTGTGCAGAAGGAAGAGTCCTGGTGCAATATGCCTTCAGCGCCTCTTCGCCCATGCCCTGCGATCCCTCGGGGCACTGGAGCCCACGGGAGGCAGAAGGTGAGTCACAGGGACAGCCAGAAGACAGTGGGAAAATCTGGGGGTGATTGATTACACCTGCATGTAACGTGGACAGAACTAGCAGGCAGAGGAACACCCTACCCTGAAGGAATGCCACTGGCTCAAACACCTGTGTTTTGGCCCCTATGTCCTGCCCCTACCCATTAATTAAATGAATTCCAGGAGCTGAACATGAATTTCACAAAGCAGCAGAGTGCCAAGAAATGCTGACCATTCACATCTGCCAGACAAATTCCTCAGGGGAGCTGTTTACTCCCTCTACTCCAACTCCAAAAGTGAGGAGTTGTTATTTATTTGGGCCTGATTTGTGCTGCCTTCACTTGTGGTGAATAGCAGAGGGCTGCAGCAGCAGCCAGGCTGGAAGGAGATTGCCCTGCAGCAGGAATGCAGGTGACCACGTCAAGCCCTCTTGTTCAGGGTGTTTTGCACGTCATTCTCTTGGTTCTCTTGGAGCCTGTTGGAAGGAAAATGGTCTGCAGGGCTGCTTGTGCAGTGCCATTAGATCTCCATCATTAACTCTCCTCCACACGTCCCTTCCGTTACATCCCTGGGTGTATGTGGTGGAGCATATTTAAGATTGTGCCAGGCAAAGGTCAGTCATCCCAAATCACGGTTTGGAAAGAGCAGAGCATTATTTCAGCCTGTCCCTCATGAGCTGTTCCTTCCGGAGCAGCACACCCCGGGCCCACACTTCACCGTGAGCACACAGGAGAGCTCACTGAACCCCAAGGACAACCCTGGATTTTGCAAACTCATTATAAAATACTCCCTTTATGTTAAGGGTTTAGTTGTCCTGCAACTAAAGCACATGGGAGTTATTCCGCAAGGGATATTATCTGGGTTGGGGCCCAGGAGCTCTCCCTTGTCCTAAGGTCAGCACGTGCAATGAGCTGCTTGATGGGACAGCAGTCAGTGTCCTGTGCCCCACACACCCATGTCCCAGGGTGGGAACCCAGCAGAGGTTGTGTTTCACTCCCACTCACCTCCTAAACTTAGAATAGGTTGCCCAGAGCAGCTGTGGCTGACCCTGGATCCCTGGCAGTGCCCAAGGCCAGGCTGGAGCACCTGGGACAGTGGGAGGGGTCCCTGCCACGGCAGGGGTGGAGCTTTAAGGTCCCTTCCAACGCAAACCATTCCATGATCTTATGGCACCCAAGGCTGCTGGGCACAGTTCAGAGCACACCTGGCCCTGGGTGGAAGCTCCCTTCTGGGAAGCAGCGCTCAGGGTATGAGGGGGACTGGGTCACCCAGTAAACATCATTAGCAAAGTTTTGATCACTTGCAGTAGTAGTTCAGGGTAGAAGGTGGAATTTCCACTTAGCCAAGGATTACAAGACTTTGAAACCTGTTTTCACTTGGAAGAAAATGTGAAACTTTTGAAATTTGCCATGAAGGAAAATTAAAACCAAAAAGTGTTTGAGGCTGGCCAAAATGTTTTGTTTAGTTCATATAATTCCTCATGAACTTTGGTTAAATTATGACATTTGAAAGTATGCCCTTATTGTATAGAATCTGGGGCAAAATAAATTTTAATATCAAAATGGAAAGTGTTTCAAGGTGCAAAACTGAAGAGGTTTCTCACAAAAATCTCAAAACACAATGTTCCAAAACTGTTAAGAACTACTTACCATTTTCTCTTCCAGGATAAAATTTTGGCCAAATAAACCCAATTTTGTGCAGTGTTTTTATTTTGAAAGGACTGTATATTCCATTGAAATATGCAGTTCCATCAAAATTTCTCCACTGAGTTTTGATTTGAAAACTTCTAGATCTCACATGTCTTGCCAGAGGCATCATTCCTAGAGAAACTAAGCTACCCTAAGATTTATTACTCAGCAGCATTTTGCATTTAATTTCCTCTTCTTGCTGTGTGTGCCTGCATGTTCTTAACTATGAAGGGTGCAGTCTGATCCTTATCTGTCTCATTTAGTTGCTCTTGTGCCATTGCTATGGAACAGAAGTTTGGTAATCATGTCCTCAGGATTATGAGTAGTTGTCACTTTAGGTTAGAAAATATACCAAGTGTATGGTGTTTGTTGCTCCGTGATTTTCTGTCTCCACTGCCACGGTCCCTGACATTCAGGCCCTCTGCCTATTTGCACTTGGTCTGAGTTACAAAAAGCAGTTAGATCATTGTCTGGCTTCTTTAATTGTCTATCTGTGAGTACTCAAGCCGTCAAGCTTTAAATTCACTTTCTGCAGGGGTTCTTGGGTGTAAATCACCACTGCTTGAATGTCCATGGAAAATAAAGACAAAGGAAGCACGAGCACGGCCAAAATGAACTTGTTTTAAAATCTGAGATGACACTCATGGAAAATGTTCTGTAGGACTCACCCAGCTTCTGAGCAGAGGACCACACTCCTCACGTGTCCCTGAAGCAGCTCTGGTTGGCCTAATCTCATTTTCCTGAGGTCTCCTCCCCCAGGCAGCTGCACCAGCAGTGGTCTGGGATGTGTGGGAGCTGTGCCCATTGCAAAACTCTGCTGTGGGCAGTGTCCTTCCTAATTCCCTGCTTATTCCTGAGCATGGTGGGATCCAACCCCCCAGCTGAGGCATCTCGTGGTTCTTTCTCAGCCAGCTGTGGCCCCTGCACGAGGGGCTGTTTGTTCCTTGGCAGGGGCTGTGGCAAGGCTCATGAGATCAGGCAGTTCTGATTCACTCTTTATCTTCGCCGTAGAGCCAGAAAGTTCTAACCTACCTGGATTTTCACCAGCAACACCAGCTAGATCAACAAACCTTACATCACCTCCATAACTCTGTCAAAGGGGGGTTTTATGTAAGAAAGGTGATTTTGGCTCAAGCCCAGTGAGTACCTCTGCTTGCTGTGCAATATATGCTTATATCAGTCAGTTCCTCCTTCCTGGCTCGCTGCTGACTGAGAGAAGTGTGAGAATATTACAAAAAATGTTGTCTTGTGCTGCTCTGGAGCTCAGCCTTTTCCTAGACCTAGTATTTCCCTTGACAGCAATTCCTTCTGTATCTTAATTGTCCCAGCTGGACACTGGAGTCTGACTGGGTGGTTATTTTATCTTGACCACCTAGGAAATGTAGCAGGTGAGTTGCAGCTGTTGCAGGGGTGATATCCTGAGAGATTCCTGATGCCAGATGGCCTCTGAGGCTCTGTCCCTGTGCTGGGGAATACATCCCAGGCACTGCACTTAACTGCACAATGAAGGATTGATACACCAGGCTGTAGCTGTGGACAACATTTTAGGGAAAGACACCTTCCTAACCTTCCATCCCTGCTCTCCAACCAGGACATGGAGTTTGGCTCATCCTCATAAACCTCACATTCCTGTTTTGTGTTAGGCAAGATGTGATGTTGCATCAGATGCTGTTCTGGGTCTGATCTGTCTCATAAGGCAAAAGATTTTCAGAGCCTGAGTTCTGAAGAATGGAAGAAAATAACATCTTCCATTTATTTCTACATACAAATGTTTGTAATTTTGAGAGTATTTACCTATCTCTAGAAATCCAGTTATATGAAATAAAGTTTTCATCCTCTTCCACAATTAAATGAATCTTTCTTATACACAGGTCTAGATGTTGAATGATGTTTAAGAAAGAGTCTCTTTATCTCAACTTCATTGAAGTTTTTAGTTTATGAATGACTCCAATCTGGCACCTGTTATGTGGTAATGCTCTGTGTGCTAACCTCCCTCGAGGCTGAGTCCAATTCATGCATCTCCAGGGATCACACTCTGATCTACCAAAACGTGTAGGTTTGTTTGGAATTACCGAGGCCTTGAACTGACAGAGGTGAATTTGCAGGATCCCAGGTGGGGACGCACTGGGCTGTGAGCCATTAGCTCCATTTTCCTTTCTGCGAGAGGGCAGTGGTAAAATTCACACATCTTTCCAAAGCCCTCTGAGATACTAGAGTCAAAAAAGACTTTAGGGCTGCAGTCAGGAGTTTGCTGTGGGTCTGAGAAAGTCATCAGAGGGCTCAGCCAAGCACCCCCAGCTGGCAATGAGGGTGAGATAGCACAAGCTGAATGGGGTATTGCTGCTCTCGGTGATTATCCACAGGGCTCGCACACTTGCCGGGGGGAAACTCAAGGATGTTAAATTAAGTGGGTTAAACAGTACCTCTGTCTTTCTTCAAAATGTATCACTGCTGTGGTCTCTCCAGATGCTGATTTTAGTGGCATTCTCACTGCCCTGTGCCATGTGAGGAGGAGAGAAGGACTCTGGGATATGGGAGGTGAGGGAGAAGCATGAAAAGTTGGGCATCTGCAGCCTTGAATCGCAGGAAGGCTGCCAGGAAATCTATTCTGCATCTGGGTTCATTTGGTATGAACAGGAGAATTCCCTGAGCTGTTTATCCTTGACAAAAGAGACACATTTCTAACACTTCATTGAATCACAGACAATCAGAATAACCTTCGCACGTTGCCCTTTTCTCTTTAAATTAGTAGTGATGTCCTGTTTGTCCATGTATGCCCAGTAGTTTATCTTGCTTTTTCCTCAGTTGCAAACAGCTGTGCTGTCCTTCCCCCCCCCCACCCCGCCTTCTGTATTTCTCTCCTATCATTACCTTTCTTTATCTTCTTTTCTGTACTTGCCTTCCCCCTGTCATGCTTGCCTCCCTTTTTATGTGATTATTTGGGAAGGAAAAGGGAATTTATAGCTCTCACTGGATTCTGTTACCAACTGTTCCACCCATCTGACCCCTCTGGATCTTGCAGTCCATGACTCCACGCCAAATTGTAATGTTACCATAGTATTTGGGAACCCGGCAAGCATTGTGGCTTTCATTATTTTTTAGTACTACCTCCCATGTAGTTGAACACAGCCAACGGTGAGAAAAGTAAAAGCACAAGTGCCTGTTGTTTCATCACAACGAGAGCAAAGAGACAGCTCAGACCTGTGCTCCATGTGCCTCCAAAAAAAAAAAAAAAAAAAAAAGGGGCCTTGCACAATGTGCTAGATCAACCTATAAATGCCACAGGAGTTACCCCTGAACAGCACAACTGCTTCTTGGAACAAACAAAGACTCTTTTCTTGTCTTTGTTGAAGGGAAAAAGATTGTATTTTCGAGTGAGAGGCAAGGGAACAGTACTAGTTTAACTGGAGGCAAAGTGACTGTTTCTCAGGTAAATTACCAGGTGGAAGGGGTAGAAAATGCCATTGTTTGGCACAGGAAAAAAACATAGAAATAGGAAATGCAGGCCCAGCTACACTGACACAGAGTGTGTCGTGTGGTGTCCAGTCCAGCTGGGCACTTAAACTGGGTTTGTGTCTTTCACCTGGCCAGGAGACACTGGTGTTCTGTTCCCATGCTGGCCATGCCTGTTCTGATGAAGTAAATAATTGGTTTCCTGGACAGATATGTTCTCCTGCTATCAGTCTGCCTTTTAAACTGATGCCAATGAAAACTCACATTCTCTAACTTCTTCTGTGCCCTCTGTTTGCTTCCTTCTTCCTTTCCAGGGCACCCTGACGTTGAGCAGCCCTGCAAATCCAGTGTCAGGACGTGGAGTCCCAATTCAGCTGTCAACCAACACACGGTGCCCCCAGCCTGCCCCGAGCCCCAGGGCTGCTACCTGCAGCTGGAATTTCGCTATCCCCTGACTCCAGAGTCCCTCACGGTCTGGGTGACGTTCGTTTCCCCGGACTGGGACTCCAGTGGAGCAGTGAATGACATCAAGCTGCTCACTGTCAGTGGGAAGAACATTTCGCTCGGGCCACAGAACGTCTTCTGTGACATCCCACTGACCATAAAGCTGGATGTGGGACAAGTGGGAGAGGAGGTGTATGGGATCCAGATCTACACCTTGGATGAGCACCTGGAAATCGACGCTGCCATGCTGAGCTCTGTCCCCCACAGCACCCTGTGCTCAGGCTGCAAACCGATCCAGTACAAAGTGGTCCGGGACCCCCCTTTCCAGTCTGGGTCTCCAATGGTCATCTCAAACCTCAGCAGGAGATTTGTCGACACGTAAGTAGCTGCTTTCCCGAGAGATGGATAGAACAAAACAATGCCCTGCTCTTCTCATCCTTCTAACATCCAGCACTACAAGTGATTGTTAATATGTTGAAATAGACAGACATGCCAAGAATTGCCAAGACAGGATGTCCTCACAGGTTGTCTCTGAAAGCAGGAGCATTAAACCCAAATGAGATAGCCTGAGATTTCATGGATAGTTTTTGAGATATTTCTGGGCTGGCTGTACAAAGATGTGTCTTTTGGGCTTTCTTTAACCAGAAAGGAGAATGCAATCTTCCTAAGACATGATAAATTAAATGTTTAAGCTAACTTAAATCAGGTCCTCTGGAATCATGTGGTCATCATTTCCTTGGGAATCTTTTGAAAGTAATGTTTTGGTGCAGAAGAAGAGAACAGGGCTTTCATTGCTGGAGCACCAATTAACTGCTGAAGAAAGTGTGCAGAGAAATACACGTGCATGTTCAGGTGTAAAAATGCGTTTCACCCACTTCTATTTTCTGCTTTCATGGGTCACTAAACCAAGCTGTGTTCGTGTGAGATTATTCTGAAATGGAAAACATGGCAAATGCTCTAGTTTGTTGTAGTAACTGGGTTTCATCCCAGATACTGTTACAGTCATCTAGTAAAGAGATGCATTATTGTTGAGGAAAGTCCAATTTCAAAATATTTACTGATTTCAAGGAGATCTGTGATCTACCCATAGCATTTGACAGGAAGAAAAAATATGTTTTGCATAACATGATTCCCTGGAAATGATTCACTCATCTGTGGGAACAACATGAAGCTCTTTAAAAAAAAAAAGAACACCAGATAAAAGGAAACCTGCTAAGAAAACTGCACTCTAATTTAGAAAAGATGATCTAATTAGTACAGCTAATATCAAGGAAGCACACATCATTATGTCTTCTGAAGCATATTTAAATAGAATAAAAATGATTAATTAAGAATTCAGTAATCACGAGCTACCACCCCTTTTCATGGCCCAACTATGCATCTCAGATGATGCAAATTGTCCCTACAGATTAAAAAAATTAAGGTAACTAACAATAGTGAATCTTAAAACAAAACCCAGGACATCACTAAGATTATTCATGTGCTGAAAGTTAAGCATGTGCTTAAGTGCTTTCTTGGGTTGTAGCCTTGTTCAAACAATTGCTGGCACTAAGCACGAGATGGATATTGGCATATTGGAAATGTGGAAAGTGGTGAATTTTCCCAAGATTTTGCTGTGAAAGCATCTTTGTCTGAAACCTAGCCCACTCTCTTTGGAAAATGGGACTGGTTTGGTTTGAAATATTTGCATACCTTAGCACAAGTTCCCACAGAAACAGGTCCAGTTTTGACTTCATAACACAATGTGAAAGAAAAAAGGAGAAACCCAAAATATAACTTGCGTTCTGAATTTTGTTTCTTCATCTTTTATTATGACTTTGTGGGTCACTTGTAGCTTACTGCTAGCTCAGGGGGAGGAGTATTCTAAGAACTAAATCAGTAGCCAGGAATGATGTTTAATGACAGTTTTCCTGAGGGTCATTGATTAAATCACATTGGGTAACAGCACTGTCCCTGTCTGTATGTCTCAGGTAGTTACACAGCCAGCTAAAATAAGAAAGAACATTTAATTTAGTCTTTCTGGGCTCCACCTGTGATCAGTGGACAGAAATGGATGTTCCTGGAAGCTGGCACAGCCAATCTCACCACCAAATCCCATCCAAACCCTCCAGGATATCTGGGCTCACTTCCTCTGTGTGTTATCAAGGACCACAGGGAAAATCCTGCCAGTGAGCTCTGACAGGACACTTGGGAAGTGAAGCTTTAGTCACTGGGTGAGGAGATATGCAGATTCTTAAACACCCATAGCTGGCTTGTAGACTGTTCTGGCTGATTTACCATGGGGGTGGGCAGGCCCTGGCCCAGGGTGCCCAGAGCAGGTGTGGCTGCCCCTGGATCCCTGGCAGTGCCCAAGGCCAGGCTGGGCACTGGGGCTGGAGCAGCCTGGGATGGTGGGAGGGGTCCCTGCCATGGCTGGGGTTTTGAAGCAAGATGGTCTTTTAGGTACTTTCCACACATTCTTGATTGTGCGATTCAAGACTTCTGCATGTGTTTGAACTTCTGAGAAGTCAGATAATTTTTTTATCATATCATCCAGACACAGCACTGATCTGTATTCCCTGGTGATGGGGGAGATCCAGAGGCTGCTGCTGGGCCATACTTTGAGATACAACAAACCCCTTAACGCTCCACATAGGGTTGTGGTTTTCTGGTAGAGGCAAAGGCAATATGAATTTACCATTGGAACCTTGTGTAGGAGAATGGATTGTGAGTAGCCCTGTGCTTAACAAATTGCAGCTGTGCTGATTATCAAAGTGGAGACAGCTTTACCTGCCCAGTAATGAAGGGTGTGATAAAAGGATGGGTCAGAGAGCTGGGGCTGTCTGCTGGGAGGAGTCTGCTGCTTGTGCTGTGAGGAGGAAGGGCCATGCAAGGGATAGATAAGGTAAGATGCTGTGTGAGGGACAGACAGGGTTAGGTGGCAGTGAAGCAGCAAGAAGAAGAACTAGAAGCTCACTGCTCTCAGAGTTAAGCTAACTGAAATGGCACAAGAATGCACTGGAGCCCCCTTTGCTTTGTCATTTAAATGAGAGGCTATTAACTCTTTTTCTGCTCCCAACCGGAGGGTTGCTGCAACAGTTTGTGCAAAGACTAGCCAGAGTCCTTGTACTCCCTAAGCAGGGAGGAAAGGACAAGGGACTTCAGAGATTGAGGCACTGGGCTGTGCTTTTGCTTATGAATGTGTGCAGGGGTAGATGCCATTTCTCTCCTCTGTTCACATCTGCCTGTTTACCTCATTCTGCATCACTGGAATTCAGCATATTTGTGTAGCCAGACTTTGCAGCCCCTTTATCTCCCTGTGAGCTCCAAGCCAGGTGCCCTTCCTTGGTGCCCTTGCATGTTTTCCATATTAAATAGAACAACACCCCTACAGGTTCTATGGAAGGCTATTTTGAAGGCAGTCACATATCTTTATTCTTGCCTTCTCTGACCTTGATCTTCACTTTCTCTTTTTCTCCCAAAGAAAATATTTGCTTGCACTGTTATCTTTGAGCAAGATCCTTTTCCCCAGGTGTGGTAATGCTGAAAGACAAATTAATTTCTTCTACCTTCTTCCTGTCAGAGAGAGGGAACTTCCTTTTAAGCTGAGAGGAGAGACACCTTTAATAGATAGCCCTTGCCTAGTCAGCACTGGGTCCTCCACAGAGGAGAGTAAATAACTAGAATAGTGGAAACATTTTATTAAGAAATGCAAAATAATGTCATACCTTCTGTTCTCAAGCTGAATTTTAATCTCAGCTCTTGGCTCAAGTTGAGGCTTAAACATTAATTTCTGAGGGACAGGACCTTATCCAGAATCTTATCCTTGGACCTTACAGAAACCAGGCACGATACACTCAATTCCACTGAGTGTGATCAGCCAGAACTGCTGGTATCTGGGATACAAAATGAGAGTCAGAGCCTAGGAGGAGAGCAGAAAGCTAAATAAATCAGTGGGGGGAAAAAAGAGGTCAGGCCAGGTGCAGTATAGAACTGCTGAGTCTTCACACTACAGCAACTGATAAGGAAGGAGCCTCATCTGCAAGTCTCAAAGTCTCAGCTCACAGTTTAATCCCAAGTGTGGGTTGTGCACATACTCAGAGGCTGTTCTCTAGAAATACTGTGTGGGGGGGTCACAATGGCAATTGGGGTAGTGGCTTTTTGCCATTACTAGGGCTTTTTTTATGCTCACATTGTTGTGTTAGAGAGTAATCATTGCTGATTTTTTGAGAGTTTGGTGAGCAGTCAGAGCCCAGAGCTCTCTGGATGGTGTCAGAGGCACAGTTAGGTGCCAGCCCCACCAGGGCAGTCTCAGTATCCCACTTTGTGAGGAGCTGAGCGTGCTTACAAGACCTACATGCTCTCCTCTGGCTGACCAAGCCAAGACACACTGAGGTTTGTTTTGGAACGTTGTCAGATTAACTGAAGAAGTTTCAAAGAGTTGGAAATTTTCCCAAGTTTTCTGCCACAGACTTTGTAAGAAGGCTCAAAGTGTGGTGGACAGCACTGTATCAGGTTGTCTTTGTGGTGTTAACCAGGAGGGATTTTTCAAGACAAAGGCATTGACTGAAATAACCTGAGAAAGAATCTCAGCATAAAGCCCTGGTACAAGGTTTGGGTTTGCAGAGTTGAACTTTGCTGAGAAGCAAGTTTGTGATATGTTGTTCCTGAGCCATTCCTACCAGAACTTTGGTATCGAGCTGACACATAGAGATCCTGGATTCCAATTTCAAAAAAGAAATGCTGAGAGAGAAGCTTGCATTTCTTGTACAGGGAATAGGTTTGCTTCTCAATTTTGGCTGTTTTGCACTGATGTCCTAGGATTGAACTTTTTCTGTTGCTTGATAAGAGTTGGAGGGGATTGATCATCGTCTATATAAACACCAGATTTGTTCAAGTACAATATTTTAAAATATGTTGTTAGAATCAGGACTTCAGTTCAGTGCTGAACTTGTAAACTGCCATGTAATTTCTTGGGTTTTAACTCTGTTTTAACACATCAAGGTGGTGGACTAAGAGCTCATTCTGGCTTCTTGGAGTGCTTGCAGAATGACAGAGGAATTCCCACCCTCAGGAAGACAGGTGGCTGGAGGGCCCCTGTGGCACTGTTTGTGGGTCCTTAGTGTTTCATTGCTCATAGGTCTTTAGCAGTTCACGTGCTCTAGCCCTCTACTTTATCCAACACAACCATTTGTTTCCAAATTTGCCTCCTTGATGCATTTACCACTTGTTACCAGTCCCCACTTGGAAGGGGCATATGCTCAGTGACTTCTCAGAAATCCCAGATGAGAAGCTGAGTCAAATGGGAAGTGGCTCTTAGTCTGAAGGCTGCCACAAAAGTGAACAAGCAGAGAGGCTGGAGAATGAACAGCAATAGCTGCTCATAATGAGCAAGAACTCCTTACTGGTGTGTCTTTTAGCCCCTGAACTCAAAAAGAAGAGTGCATTTACCCAACCTTGGCCTAGCTGAGTGGACTGGAAAAGTACAACTATCATACTGGTAATATCTAAACCCAAGTCCCCGCAGAATGCAATACTAGAACTTCATGATGACATCTGTCCTTATTATGGCATTCCTTCCTTCACCTCAAAGAGCTATTTCTCCATTTTCTGGAGGTCTACCAGCCAGAGGAATGTATGACCTAAAGCAGCTGAAATGAATTGCCAAATCTATCTGTCATGAGGATAATTAACACCAGATTTCCACCCAAACAAGATATAGATCACCAGGTGGTTTTTCTCCTGACACCAAAAGCTGAAGCCCATATTATCACCTATTCTCTGCTCATCCCTCCTCCACAGTTACTATGCCAAACCTCTCTTGATATGCCAGGAAATACTGGGGAGTATCTAAGATATGGCTGAAATATTAAGAAAACACTTTGCATGCCCAGATTTATCTGCTAGGTTGTCCATGTGATACTGGTGTGCTATACATCTGGATTCCCAACTGGCTTTAGAACTATAGGTGACATTCCAGCTGTCCTGGTGCATGAACACTTACCCAGCTACCCTGGCAAGACCTTGCCTTGATGTGTGCAAGGACCTCCTGTTCTCTTTCATTCCCCCCACTGTTCTTGGTTGTCTTGCAGCTGAATAAATCATAGAATCATGGAATGGTTTGTGTTGAAAGGCACCTTGAACATCACCTCGTTCCAGCCCCCTGCCATTGACAGGGACACCTTTCACTAGACCAGGCTGCTCAGAGCTCCATCCAGCCTTCCAGCTCCATCCAGGCTTTCCAATTAACTGCTGTCTTCCCCTTTCACTTTCAATAGATTTCCCAGTTCATTATGACTTTCCTGGTCTTAACATGTGTAATATTGTCTTATACCAACATATGGACCATTTCAAGACATCCAAACCTGTAAGTTATTCATTTCTGCATTATAACTATCTTCCTCTGCATTGACTGAGCCTATTTGCTAATTCTGTGTGTCTCTGGCTACTTGAAATTTTGGATTTCTGGTCTGGTTTTGTTTGTTTTGTTTGTTTTTGTTTTTTCACAGAAATTTTTGTTAGTCAGCCTTCAAGTGACAACTGAATGAAAACATTCCATTTTGATTCAAATTTCTTTTTCTATCCAACCTTTTCTATCTATTACTACTACTACTAGATGTAAATGCAAAACAGTGTGTCTGTTCTGCACTGAGTATTTAATGCCCAATCTCACATCACGCACTACTAGGGAACTGCCATTATTAAAAGCATTTTTCATGAGTCCCCACGTAGGAGGTTCCTTTCCCATAATTGCACAATTCTCCACTTTTTTTTTTTTTTTTTTTTTTTTTTTTTTTTTTTTTTTTTTTTTTTTTTTAAGTAATAGGTTAGAGATCCCTGGCTATATCCATATGATGTTTTACAGCTCTTCTCCAGTAGAAACACTTTTACCAATCTTCAGCAGGAACAGATTTATTCGCACTTGTTTGATCATTTCCAAGAGCTTCCCTATCAAAGTTTCTCTTTGTCCTTTCTATGGACAAAGCTAATTTGAGGTATCCCAAGAAGCAAACACCTTTCTGTCCCACTAGGTTTCTCTTACTCCTGTAATTTCCAGTTTCAGGTTCAAGAACTTGCCTTGTTCTTCATCCAGAGTCCTTTTGTTAAGGAGCAAAGCTTTCATTTTTCCCTTACAGATCCTACTTTCCTAGAGGAATAGTGGTGGTGCTGTCATGGTATGAAAGTCTTGTCAGTGAAGAGTTTTGAGTGTGTTGGAGCTGCCTGTGGTCAGTTTTGTCTGAGCTGTGATGTTCGGTGTGCAGGGCAGTGCAGCAGTCCTGGTGCTTGGCGAGGGGCTGGCATTGTCCCTGTGCTGCTCTGAGGCTATGCCTGGCTGTGGCTGAGTCAGCAGCTCCTTCCTCATGCAGCCAGTATAGATTGCCCTGTTCCTGTGTAATGAACCTGGCAATCCCCCATGATGGAAGAACCAAACAATTCTGAGCAATTGCCTGTCCCACACCTTCCCTCCCAGCAGCGGGAAACTGGTCACAGCTTCACCTGACCCTAACAGATGACGTGCTGTGGGAAGGAGACTCTTCCACCCAGTAGCAGCTCCACTGCCAACACCCCCTGGGGAAATTCTTTCATTTCCCAGCAGTGGAGCCTCACCTGTGGCTTGCACGGGTCTGGGCAGGGAGGCACAAGGGTGACTGATGCTCTCTCCATGCCAGGTAGGAGCACAGCCCTGCTCTGCGCTGAGGGATCAGTGAGCCAGGAAAAGGAAAAGATGAAAACTGCTTCTATTCCATCTCCTGTGCCTGCCTCTCCCCTTCACATGCCGTGCTGTTAAATCCCAAGGTCGTGGTTGTTATTATTTATAGCTGCTGGTAGCGTGCTGGGTGTTTCACAGAGGAAATACAGGGTGCCTTCATCCAAAGAGCTCCCGATGAAGTGTTGGGGGCCAGTGGTGCTGCTGCTCTCAGGGGTGATGCATCTCCACTTGGCTGATGTGATTTGACAGCTGGAAGCCACATTCTGATGCCTTTCCTTCTTCCCTGCTTTCTTCATTAAAGGTGCCAGGTTATCTTTGCGAAAGAACAAAACCTGTTTCCTGACCTCACACACAGAGCAGATAGAGTAATTTTTTCCCTTACCACCCTCTGCCAAATTGCCTTAACCCTGCCCTGGAGAAGAGAGAGAACAATTTGACGCTCTCTGCCCATTCAGGAGGCAGCTTTTCCGCCAAGCCTGTGCAGAGAGGCCGTTTGGTGCCAGCTGTAGTGATAGATTTGTGGTTCCTCGCTGTTGCGGTTTCTTATGTAACGCTGTAACTAAAGCTGGCACTTGACAGAATCCGTAGCTCCTGTTCTGGCTCGGCTGCACGTGATGCAAGAGTAAAGGTAGTAAGGGCGGGTTGAGATATTCATGGGTTTGTGATCCCAAGACAAGGTGGCCCAGAGGAGTTTTTCAGCCTGGGTCTATCTTTGGAGGATGGGGTTGCTCTGAGTGCGCCACAGTTGCCTCTCCTAAATAAATTATTTCAGGAAGGAAGGACTGTCCCATCTAGGGAGTGACACTTGATCAGCTCTGTTCCAGCCACGACCATCCCCAATGATTGCTGCTACGTTGGATTCCCATCTCCAGAGTACCTCTTGGGTGATACATGTAGGCTGTAGAGAGATCCACCTGTAGACTACAATTTAACCATGTGCAAGTGTCACTAAAAATGTGAACAATAACAGCTGTCTTATTACTATCCAAATGGATACTATTAGAAATGCATACATTTAATTGCTCCCAGCCAGGGTGAAATTTGAACTCATGACCTAGAAATAGTAGCAGAGTTTTCAGCTGCATGGGGGGGAGGAAACAAAGAAACAAACAACCAAACAAAAAAAAACCAAAAACACCAACTTAAAGGTCAAACAGGACTTTTCCTGCTGGACAAAATAATTTATTGCAGGTGAAACAGTCTCAGATATGTGGTAAATTAGGCTGTGCATTATCTCATGGATAATAACTTCTCTCTGATGTTTGCCTTCTTGTGTGCATCTTTATTTTGGGCTCTAAATAAGATAAGAAGCACCAGAAATCTCCCAGGAATAACAAATGCATTTTCTTTGCTTGATTGAGGAAAGAAATATTGGACAGACATGTGTTATGCAACAATTTAA
Source organism: Regulus satrapa (assembly GCA_013396955.1). Classification (NCBI taxonomy): domain Eukaryota; kingdom Metazoa; phylum Chordata; class Aves; order Passeriformes; family Regulidae; genus Regulus; species Regulus satrapa. The sequence goes on along the minus strand of VWZN01011568.1, from coordinate 431,277 downwards.
AAATAACTCTCTTCTAAAACTTGGAATGAACCTCAAATACCGCAGAAGTAGCAGAAATGTGTTACCTGCCTTTTTATCAGTCAGCCAATGCAGCTTTTCTCAGCTACTTTTGCTGAACTATTGGCCTGATCATTTCCTGGGCATTTTATTTTAATATATTTTCCTAGGAAATTCATTCCAACTCTCTGTTATATTTGAATCTACACTCAATCAGGCAAGGATTTGGAAAGAATGCTGCAGTTGGACTGAAATACCTGTGCTCTCCTTCATATCTTGTGGGATCTGGTGATGGACAAGATAAAAGTGTGTCCAGGCTACATTGGACAGGGCCCTGAACATTCTGGTCTAGTTGAAGCGTTGAAATGAGATGAGTTTTAAGGTCCCTTCCACCCCAAACCATTCCAGAATTCCATGATTTTAGATGCATGGTGTACAACCTGCTGATCCTGCTGCAGCCCAAGGCACCCATCTTGTGATTGTTCCACCCAAACTTCTCTCAGTCTTTTTGGTCAGGATCTTAAGTGAGTGGTGACATTGGACATCTCTGTGTCCCGATTCCCCAATTTTCCTGATGCTTTTGTGATAGGAAGAGCAAGGTAGAAAGCAAGCTCCTTCTTCTTTTCAAATTGTACCTTGGAGACGATGCCTGGAATTTGATACCCCAGATTATCAGTCCCTGAAAGCCCAGTGCAGTAAACCAGATCATTTATTCACAGTGCTACAGGATTTTTTTTTTTTTTTAAACTGTAAGACCAGTTGCAGATGTAATGACAATAGAGGAAATTAGCTCATGATGGGATTTTAGGAAGAGGCTAGTGGAAGTATGTTCAGTAATGTTCGGTTATTAAACCATTAGAGATCCCGCTGGAGACCAGCCAGTAGGATTTCTCATAATCTGCAGCAGCTTTAGGCAAAACACAGAACCCTGAGGAGGGAAATGGCAAAATGTTCCTCTGGAAGAGACGCCTCATCTCCTCACCCATGTCTGTGCTCTGCTCTTGGTGTGACAGCACATCCCTGTCTGTTATCCCTCTCTCCTTCTGAGGAGCAGGGAGAGCACAGCCCTCCTGCCTGGAACCCTCAAAATAGGTCTTGGTGATGTGGAATGGTGGATGTGAAACCAGAGAACACTGAAAACATCTGTGTTCACTTGGGGCCCAATCTAAGCTCTACTGAAAATGCACAAAATAGCTTCCACTGGCTCCAGGAGCCTTTGGATCAGACACTGCGAGTGTTTGCTCCCATGGCTCTGTTCACCATTTTGGTGGGATTACAGAGAAACAGGAGGGTATTGAGTTCTGAAAATCAGGTCTTGTCTCAGGCTTGTTGAAAAGAAATCCAAGAAGTCAGGTCTGGATTCAGAGGTGAAGAAGATTATTCTGCCAAGCTACCCACCCTCAACTGGGAAGAAACTTCTGCCCAAGCTCAATGAACTGGCATATGGCTGAGGGCAGCAGCTGAAGGGCTCCCAGTCCCAGTGATGGTCCAAACGCTGAGGGGTGGCTGTTGGCTCCCGGGGTGTGGTGGGCAGGGTGTGCATCAGGCATTTCTCCTGCTCCGTGGTGTAACTGCTGGCGGTCCTGCACGGAGACACCGCGTCACAGCCAGACATGGTTGAGGGTGTCAGTAACCAGGCAGTGCTTGCAGAGAGGCACGATGCAACAGGCAGAGCTTTGTCAGTGACAGAGATGGCCTTGACAGCAGTTTTCCTGTCCCAGCCTGCCTGCTGGCTGTGTTACTGTTTGCTCCCTGCTGCACCGGGATGCCGGAGCACTCTCCTCCCTGGATATTGGTGGAGGTGGAGGATATTGGCACCATTCCCTCGAAAGCAACGGAGAGCTGCTGGCTTCTTCCAGTTGGAAACAGGGTTTTCTGCATTTCATGCCCCCAGTCTTTCCTTCCTCAGCTAAATCACACCAGCCTCCCCTCCTGTGGCAGCCACACAGCCTCACGCTGAGAAGTGTTCCCATCTCACTCAGGGTCTGAGTGCAGCAGTGAAGAAAGAAAACAATAGATTTTTTTTTTTCCTTCCTCCCCTGCTTCTAATAGCAACCAGGTGCTCTGACACTTAACCTGTGTGCTGCCGTGAAATTGCCTGTCTAGTGCAAACACCCATGTGAGGCCCGGGGCCCCAAGGATTTACTTTATCCCAGGATTTGTAACCTAATCTCAATGAGATTGTCCATTTATATCAAGCACCTTAAAAATTCATATTTTTGGTGTTGTTAAACAGGAGAGGAAAAAATAATCTCTTGAAAACTGTTGTTTTTTGGGGTTTTTGTTGTTTGTTTTGGGGTTTTTTTTAGGAGCTATTTTTAAGTCCTTGGCTGCAAACTTTGTTTTTTATTAAATATGCTACTGTGTTTTAAACTGGTAGCAGGGCAAATGCTTCAAGGATTATATCAAAGTCTGCAGGAGTTAATCAGTTGCATATATATCTATAGGTTCACTACTTATAAAACTTAACAGTCCTTGCATGAAAGACAGAGGAGAGCAGTGTGTGTAAAAAATATATAAATAAATGTTCAAAATCAAATGTGTTTAAGGTCCTAAATGTACCTGACTTTCAGAGCAGAGGTGCTACAGGCACACATGTAATTGTGCCCCAGGGCATCTTGTGCAGGCATGGAGCTGCTCTGAGCAGCAAATGCACCTCAGAGGGACAAATGAGCAGCTGAATTGCAGTGGTTTAAACCTGCAATGCTTTGTTGAGTTACTTGAGGTTTACACTGATGGAAGTGAGAGCAGAGCTGCAGTCTAATTGCCTAGTTTGGATTTGTGGTGATTATGGGAGCTGGTGGTGGTCTTGGTTCCTAGAAATATTCCAAGGATCAAAGGATATTTTTCTTTTCTAATACGTGGGATCCTTTAACATCTGACTTCAGTCCAAAACCCATGGGTTATTGCATAAGTGGGTAGGGTGGCTGGTTTAGGTGTTAGTCAAACTTTCTGACATGGCCAGAAGCAAAAGTTGAGTCTGGGCTTCAGAAAGCAGAGTCCTGCTGGTACAGAATGTACACACCAAGTGTTCAGCTGAGATTATCTGTTCAGGCTGTTGGCTGTTCCCTCGTTCTTCCTTGGAAACACTTTAAATTGAATTTGGGAGCAGAAATCCACCATACCCAGTCTCCCATCCAGCCCCCGAGTGTTCATTTAGTACTCCAACTGTCCTTTTTATCCTGTGCTTGTAAACAAATAATAAAAAAAAAACTGGAGGGGACAGAGCAAACCTGTGGCCCCTCTTGGCACCTCTCTCTTCAGAGAGAGAAGCCTCTCCAAGATGTTTCCTAGGTATTTGTGTCTTCTGAGTCAGCTCGGTGTATCTGAGAGAGAGGCAAGAGGGTTGTTTTTGAGGCCTTTGCACCTGCCATGTTGCTGGGCTTATCCAAACAGGGAGAGCTTGGACCACAGCTGAAATAACAGCCCAGCGCAAGAGCTCGGGATTTTTGACATCCTTCTTGTGTTTACAGCATCCCGCCCCTCCTCTCTCCCGACTGCAGGGCCAGGCAGGAATTCTCTTCATTATCTTCTGCCGTGCTTCTCATGCCATTTTTATTAAAAAAAAGGCAGAGCAAGGGTGAGTGTGTGTGAGAGGAGAGAAGAAGAAGAAAACAGTTGTGTTTGTTCAGTCAATGGCAATGAAAGGAAAAGAATGGAAGATGGGGAGCAAATCTGTTTGGGCTGTCCTAAAGTGACTCCATCCCTCTGGTTTACTCTTTATCAGTTGCTTTTGGAGCACCTGAGAAGAGCAAAAACCTGAGGAGACCTGAAAACATCACAGTGTTAGTGGATATTTGGGGTCATTCAGGACCTCTGGAGCGGGCGCTTTCAGTGGCTGTGAACAGCATGTGGGGACAGACTGGACAGCTCCAGGCTGTGTCTGATAGGACAAGGGATGTTGCAGTCCTTCAGCTCTTCTGTTTGTGGTTGTAATTCAGTCCAGCCTGGCAGCTGATCTAAAGCATTGCAACAAGGGAAGATATGGGGTTGGTGCTGTTTGCTGCCAGTGGATTTCCTGTTTTGCTAGGCAAGGCTTCCTTGCTAGGGAAGAGCAAAGGTGACAGTGTTAGAGGGAAACAGGGATCTCACTGGCAAACCAGAGCTCATTCTGGGCTGCAAAGAGATGGCAAGGAAATGTTGTCTTTTGTCTCAAGTGTTTGCTGGCTGTTTAAGGTCAAAGACCTTAAATAAGATGGATTCTTCATGAGGACACTTCAGGTGTAGAATTTTCATATTTCACACAACACTGGTTGTGACAGCCTTAATTTAATTGGGGATGCTTAAGCCTATGTCATCTTGTCCTTAAATAAGAGAAACACTGTCTGCTTTCATTGCTGTCTGACCATTTGTCCTTTTATGGGGCAGAAGCTGGGCTCAGCTTTAAGGATATTTTAAATTCTGTTGGAAACAAGCCTTGCTGTATAATAAACCCTCCTGCTGTTATTTGTAGTAGGAAAAACATATATGTCATGGTAGTAGGAAAAGAGGCACGGGATGTTTGCTTTCTCTCAATGCTTTCACTGCATCTTGAGTGCCCTCAGATGCTGAATCCCTACAGCGTGCACAGAGCAGATGTGGTTGGGGCAGTGTCAGCCCTTGCAGGTCTGCTGGAGCTCAAGGGCATGAGTGTATCTTCTGTAAATTGAATGATCTTTTAAACCCACCTTGGTCTGAGTAAAAAGCAACTTCCCACAGGTATAACTTTTCCTGTTAAGTTTTCCAGGAACACCCAAACTGAGAGCAGAGGTCCCTTGCCTGAGGGGAGAGAGAGAGAGCAAGATTGACTAAACTGCCCAGCCTTCCCAGTAAAAACAGGAAAAGAATTAGAGGGTTCTGTATTCCTGACCCTGGATCCGTCCCTTGCCACAACAGACAGGAAAGTTGCCCTCGTGGTATTTCACATGGCACATCCTAATTCCCCCTCTAAGCAGAGGGCTTGAGTCATTGCTTTTTAATAAGGCTGCCTCCCCACAGGCGGAAGCTGCAGCGATCAATGCGGCTTACTCGGTTCTTCAAAAGGTCATTAAAAGACCACAGATATACATTTGAAGAGCGTTTGTTCACTCCCTTGATGTTAAAGATGTTCTTCTCTCTCTCTTCCTTAAGTAGCATCTTACGGAGCCGCCGTGTGCCAGGTCCTGCCCAGCAGTGGAGGGGAAAGTGTCCCTTGTTACTGTGCCACCAGCTCCCAGGGAAGGTGGGAGAGGAAATAAGTGGTCAAAAATCACACTTTTATCACCACTTGGGGCACAGCTTTTCTTGCTGACACATCCAGATGCAGTCTGCACTGTCGACCTTGGTATCCTATAACCACAGAGAGGGAATAAACTCTTCCCCTCCCTGTTCTTGCATTCTTTGCTGCCTCCCTCACTATGGGACTGGATTACTGCCTGGAGTATTACACATATCATCCCTTTAGCAGCTACGTTTCTCCAAAATGTGGGCACTGTGAAGGAACGCTGAAGCTCTCAGTTGCTGCCAATATGACACATTTAACAGTTCAGGAGTATATAAGAATCTCACATTCCAGTTGTTGAATCGTGAAATGCCACATCCAGCTCAGTCAGCTTTTTGTCACTCGTTGTGTCAGGCCAGGGTTAGTTGGAGCATGATGGCTTCAGTTTTGAGTTTCTAAGGTGTTTTTTTGATGTTCCAGTCCGGACATATCTCTGGCTGTGCCTGTGTGGTACTGAAGAGCCCCTCTGGGCCCAGCTGGTTTGTTGGTTCTGCCCTGGCTGTCCCCCAGTGCAGGGAAGACTGTGGAGTTTCAGGTTGCTCAGAGGGGGATTTGGGATGAGGATGGGGAGGATTGGCTCTTCTGAGACCTGGTCCCAGGCCTGCCATTGCTCTACAGCGACCATATGTCTACAGGCATTTGTCTTCTTCTCTTGTATTTTAACCTAAGACGAGGACATTAGGGTATCATGAGTATAAATAACATAATAGCTCTTATTTTCTACCCAAACTGCAGAGGAGTAAAGGAAATCAGACTGTGCAAATAATGTGTAAGGAGGCAGAGATTTCATGATTTCATTCACCACCTTCTTTTTGGAGAATAAGTGGCCCTTTTTTTTTTTTTTTTTTTTTTTTTTTTTTTTGGGGGGGTTNTTTTTTTTTTTTTTTTTGTCAGTAAATTTGAAGGATCATTTGCCCGTCACAAAGCTCCAAGAGCTTTCCACCTTTGAGAATCTTGCAGTTGGGCATCTCCCCTCCCCGATGCACAGCAGGTGACAGGGTTAGAGCACAGCCCAGTGCCACAAAGCCAGCAGCCAGTGTACTCCATGTCCACGAGGGCCCTTTCCCCATACAGAGTTTTCCATTCTTAATCCATACAGTTAAATAGGCCAGAGTTCTCCACATGTAATAACTTTCATTTCCATTTTTCTGTCTTATTCACCCCATACACATTCATCTCCAGCCACCTCATAATTCATAACCACCACATTCTCTCTTGTGCTTGATTTGGTTCTAGGTTTTCCTCCATTGTATTCTGCAAACCTCCAAATGAACGTGAACTTTCCCTGTTGTCCATCTGCTCTCATGTGCACACAAATACTTCCCTCCAGTAAAACCCATGTGCAACACTCACTGCTCTTAGCCTGTCCCATCACCTGGAGGTATTGGTGGAAATCACCAAAAATCAGAATCTGCAAACTCCTAGTTTGGACCACAAACTCAGTGCATCAGAAACCAGTGTGACTTTGTTTTGCAGCTACCCCAGCTGTTCATTTGTTAACATTTTCAAAAAATGTAATCTTTTTTTGTGGTTAGCAGATCCCCAGTGACAAAGTCCACATTGCTGCAAGTGTATTGTTAATCTTAAATATTTTACAAATGGTTTTGAGATGGTTTTGAGACAGAATTTGAGAAATAACTGCTCTTTAATAATCAAAACTTAGCCCTACTTTGATTTCATCAGTATATATGAGAAACCTCCCATCTTAGTAAGTGGATTTATCTGGGAATGAAATCTAGAGGAAGCCCTCATTATTTTACAACACTATATGTTTGGCCACTTCAGTTACTCTCTCTCTCTCTCTATATATATATATATTTCCCCCCCCCAGAAAAACAGTTGCTTTAAACAAGTCTCAAGGGGCAGAAGTTTGAAACCTTTCCCTTTTAGTAAATAAACAGTCTTACCAATATCTGAGGAGGCATCTCCCCAGCCTGTAGGTGAATTAAGATACTGCTTATGCTACATGAACTGTCAAATTTTCCTAATAGGAGCCACAGATTGTTGCTAACAGGAATCAGGTACAGTAGGCATGGGAAAACCAGTTCTGTTTTGTTTCTGTTGAGTTTCACTCCCAATCCACTGCCATGTGCAGTAACAAAGAGTCAGATCCCTATGCTGTTGGCGTGCATTTCATTCAATGCCATTTGTTTTGCAGGCACAGTATCCATGAGAAACAGCTTTGTTGTAAAATATAATGTGGGATATTGGAGTTTAAGTCATGCTTGTTAATTTAATGAATGTTTTAAGGAGATACTTATTTCACGAACCTGAAGATCTCAGTAACTCATTGATATCCACTTGAATGGCTTTGCTGCTCTGCGCAGTAGATTTATCTCCTCGTAGTGCACACTTCATTAGTAGATGCTTTTTGACCAAGTTCCTGAGACAAAAAGCCATGTATATTGTTGTCAGTAATTGGGGCAATGTGAGTGCAGTGAGCAGAGGACTGGCAGGGTTAGAGAAGAGCTGGGTTGCCTTCCCTGCTCTGCAATTAACCTGACTGATAACTTTGAGGAAATAATTTTGCCTTGGCCACTCCACGGCTTTACAAATCGTCACAATGAGGACAACTGTAATGAGTTTCTTTGAGGAAGGTTTTGAGTCTTGATAGCGTAAAAGATGTTGTGAAAGAACTAAATATTTTTATTAGGCTTACATTATTCCCATACTGAATATGAAAAATATTATTCCTCATTTACTGATGCACAGGTTTTAGGTAATTATGGCTTTGCATAAATATGTAACACTTTGCTAATTCGTTCTGTGAATATTTCAATGCTAATACCCTGATCTGGTGCTGTAGTGTGGATCCTATTTCTTGCTCTGGAAGAAGCCATCTTTTAAATTCTGCTGTTTTACTGCCCATGTGTAAAGTGGATAACTTATTTGTCCATCACTGAAACATCCTCAGCTTACGCTAATCATCACATTCCCACTGGCTCCAGGTGCAGTTGGATTGAGCTCAGGGCTGCTCAGGAAATAATGAGTATTTATAATAATAATGAATAACATTTAAATTCCTTAATATAATTATGGCACAGACTTGTTGGTAGCACTGTTCCTGACGTGGAGCAGAAGCATCCAGGGCTGAACACAGTGAGGCACGGGGCTGGTTCCTCAGGTGTTGAAGTACTGTTGACTTTTGGTGATGCTCTCAGGGTTTCCCAGTGCTCACGGTGAGGGTTGGCACTGCCATCATGTCACTGTAATGCCATCTCTGCAGTGGGTGGAGCTGTAAGCAGCAGCTCACCATAATGCATGGTTTTCATCAGGAAATGGTTTAGCTGCCAGCTGGTCAAGAGCTGCACCTATTTTAGAGTTGTGCACAAATCAAGCCTAGACAAAGGTAGTGCTGATTGTGCTAAAAAGACAACAAAAAGACACCCAACCAAAAAGGAATCCCATCAAAACCAGGTAGGAACACTGAAAGGAGCTGACTGAACTGTATCTTGCTTTTTTGGCACCCAAACCCCTCTCCAGTCCCTCTTTCTGTGCCCTTTGCTGCTGCTGCCTTTGTTGAATGAATTGCTGACTTTCCTTTTGTCTGGCAGGGAGCTGAGCGACAGGACCACGTACAGATACCAGGTGGTCATTGTGTCCGGGCTGGAGGAGAGCGAGCCTTCCCCCGCGCTCGTTTACGTCTCTGGGAGTGGATACTGTGGAGATGGGATTATCCAAATGTAAGTCTGGTGAGAGCAAACAGATAAATCTGGGCACATCTCCTCAGCCAGAATCTGAGACTAGGAAGGAATTGATGACCTCTGATGTCTCCTTAGGTTAGGCTGGCTCTCATCTGTAGATAATGACTCATGTGCTTGATGATTACTGGGATGATGACATTTAATTGTAACATAGGCCCTTCTCTCCTGGCACCAGGAGATACAGACAGAGATACAGATAATGGACTCCAGACAGCAGGATCGATAGGCAAGGATGCTCTGTGCTGTTTATGCTGCTTGCCCGTGTATCCATAGCTTTATACACGTATATGACATTTCCTACACAGACCTGGTGCTGGAAAAATCCACACTGCCTTCGATGCCATCCTCAGACGTGCTGTCCCATGTGTGGCAGCTGGTAAAAATCCTGCCATGTGTTGGGGCAAGTTGCTGGTGCAACCCCTTGTTTGACTGACCACCAGAGCTGGGATGCATTCGGAGGCAATAGATTTGGCCTCTGAGGGAGAGTGCTGGGAATTGCATGTTCTCAATCAGCTCCCTGCTCTCACCAGTCCCCAGGCCACTGAAAATGCAAAACAATCCTTCACAACTGTGTTGGAGTTTATTCTTTTACTATGTTGGCCCTTAAGGCTGCTGCTTCAAAGCTTCCTGGCATTAGGTAATTTAATTATTTAAACTATGGAAGCAACAACAAGCAAGTACTTAATCCAGCCAGTATTATTTGCTTGAAATAATGCTGATCAACAATCACACAGCAGCACAACTCTGTCGGATTATATACCTGGCAGCAAATATTTGCAGGAGGAGGACCAACAGGCAGGCAAAGCAAAGCAAACAATCAAACAACATATGAATCCAGGGCAATCCTGGAAAGAGAGGTGGAGAAAGACAGATTAATTTTGCTTTACATAACTTTTCTGCTACTGTTATGTTTGCACATTCCTCAAACATCACTTGTGGCTTTGCAGCAAGTGTCAAACAATAGCTGAGCTGCCTCAGGAGCGAGCAGGAACCAGACTGTCACAGCTTGGTTGGTTGTGGCCCCACTTGCAGCTGTGGCAGCCCCTTTCTCATCTGGTTCCCACTCTTCTCCCCACACGCTGTCGCAGCCGTGTGGGTTGGCATGAGGCAGGACTCTGTCCCAAACATCCCCTGCTCCCTGCTCTCCTCCAAGTGCTGCCACCTGGAATGGCCCAACTCCAGGCTTTATGCCTTGTTATTCCCATGCTGGAGTCGCAGTCTGGCCCTTCCAGATTTAATACAAAGAGTTTCAGAGATTCCTGCTCTCTTTTTCCCCACCTGCTGAGCTACAGCCACATCAGCCGTGAAGGAAGTTGCTCATATCCTCATCAGGGAACAGCAAGTGGTATCCACATGTGCAGGAGGGAACTGGCCAGGCAAGCCTGTGAACCAAGGATGATGAAAGTCCTCCTTAAGGAGGAAAGGAGAGGTATTTTGGGGGTGGGCACACAAAGCTGCTGTACCACATATCAGGGCTTTGGGGTTCTTCAGAGGGGTTGCACAGACCATCAGGTTTATGCTACTTTTGCCAGTTGACTGCTTTTTGCATGTGTGTGCCCTGCCTGCAGAGAACTGGGGGAAGAATGTGATGACATGAACAAGATAAACGGCGACGGCTGCTCCCTGTTCTGCCTGCAGGAGCTGTCCTTTAATTGCATCGGTAAGTGCGGCTCAGAGCCCTTCGACCCACCACGGGCAACAGCTCTGTACAGAGTGCAAGGGAAAAACCAGCAGTACTTTCAGCATTTCCAGCTGAAGAGTTGTCATGGGAGAGAGAAAAAAGATGGAATTTGTAGGTTTGAAAGGTGAACATATCTTCCCAGCTTCTGGCCATTTTGATGGGAAATTGGTTCTGCTGGCTTTGAAACAGCCCAGGACTTAGGGCTAAGTCAGCCATTGTAGGACTGATCCAAAGCCCATTGAAGTCAGTGGGTGGTTTTCCACTGGCTTCAATAGGCTTTAGAACTGACTACGTGAGAAGACATGAACTGATTTTTTTCTGGTAAACAGGAGGAGGAGTGAAAGGGGAAGGGACTGAGACCAGAAGCAAGTCCAGCTGAGGTCACACCTCCTTTGAGTTGCAAATCAATATCTGAGGATCAAAGGTCTGGCTAATCTCCTTTTTCAGAGGTGAAAACTACTTAATCAGATTTCATTTGCAAGCCTGGTTTGCTCTGATTAGCAAAAACCTGTAAGCACAATGGCCGGAAGATGCTCGAGCTATCGGGGCTGCAGTTTCGAGCTTTACATATTTATTGAACTCTCTAGGAATGCTGGGGACAGAGAAGGGAAATGGAGACCAATTTACACTGCACCTTCTGTGGAGTAGCCCCACGTTGTGGGGTTGCTTTTTCCACCCAGGGGTCTGTGAGGTCTGGGAAAGAGCAAAACATGCAGAGCTTCAGGAACCAAAGTTAATGTTTATAAAGGGTCGGCTTTTTCTCAAGACTTTTTTTATGAGATTCCTTATCTAGACTGCCCAAGCAAACACTCTGTCCCATGTAGTAATCTCACACCTTCAGCTTAGGGCATCAGTCCTCAGCAGATAAGGTAATGGTGGCAAGTCTGAAATTTGCTCTTTTTGGTAATTTGACCACTATCTCTTGCGCCTGGAGCAGTGTAGAATGGACCTCAGAGGCACCATGTTTTCTTGGGTGGCAAACTGGGGACTGCTTGCTCATCAGAATATTTTTACTTCAGCATCCCACGCTCTGAGACTTGAGTGATTTGATGTTGTACTTATTTACATATGTAAATAGTCCTATTGAAATCGGGCATATTTACGGTCAAGACTAATTGTGGCAATTGGTGGTCTTGAAGTCGCATTTGAGTTTCAAGTAACTTGCTGCGTTAGAGCCTCAAGCACTGAAAGATTTTAGTCATAATATTTTGAAAGTGGGATAAACACTTACGCAAATGTTTTGGGTTCCCCAGACATCAGGCGTGGTGCGAGGCCAGCTCCAGCAAGGGTTTGGGCTGGTGCTGGATGGTTGTGTCTGTACCATCCTGCCCAACAACAGGGCAGAATTCCTTGGTCCAGGTCCGTGCCTTGACCACGTGCCAGCGTTATGTAAGGACATGACCCAGGTCCTCCCCTGTGTCCATCAGTTTTCCAGGAAACTTGGTGATGTGGGCTGGGTGGGAGCTGCAGAATGCTCCAAATAAGTCCGCGGACCGGAGTTAGAGTGGGATGTTCCAAGCCTTGACCATGCAGTGGTGTCCTTCCAGGGGTATGCAAGAGTCTGCTTTATGCTTTTGTACATAAAATCGTGGTTGTGTTAGGAAAACCTTTAAGATCGTGGAGTCCACTTGTATCATCCACCCAGCATCATCCAACCATTCAACCCCCATCCAACTCCAGGAGCAGCAGCAGGGAGAGTGTGGGACAAAGCTGTCTGACAGCAGTGTGACTAGAGAATGAAGCAGCTAAAACATACAGATTTTTCTACTCCATGACAGAGGAAGTGGGTTTGCTGATTTGCTTGTGTTGGAAAGGAGAGGGGAATTCCAGGGGCAAAAAAGTTGTTTGTTTGTCACGGGCTTTGGAAGGTTGTGGTTTGCACAGATCCTGGATTACAAAACAAATGGTATCAAATTGCTTGTGAAATATTGAATATAGGGATTCATATGAATCAAATTAGCTGAATCAAAGGGAAAGGTGCAGGAACAGAGACCTTAAAAATGTTTGGCTGTGTGACTTTACTGTTGTGCTGAGGTGTCAATGGGCTCAGTGTTTGTGCAGGGTCTGTGAGGGCAGCCCCACTGCTGTTTTCAGGCTAACACTGCCTTCAGGTCTCTAGGACAGCTTCAGAGGAGCTAATACCTGTGGAACACATCCTCTTGGCTCTTGTGGTAGCTGGACCATCGTGAATTATGACCCCAAGAGCTAAGGAGACACTGCCAGTTTGTCTTTCAGACAAATGAACAGTGCTGATTTATATTCTGCTTGGTATATCAAGGATTAAAATCTCACCAGAAAATATAAAGATGTTGGGGAAGTGAGTGGCTGTATATATTACATAATCAATAATAGTTAAAAAAAAAAAAAACCTGCAGAAATTCAGCACTCTCACAATCTAACAATATCAGACCTAATCCTCTGCCTTAACTGAATAAAAATTTTCTTTGATATTGGTGGGGTGCTTTCCTGGAAAATACAGAATTCTTGGGTCCCCATTTGAGGAGCACAGAAAAATAAGCGTAATCTATTTCCATGTTTACAAGGCTAACACAGGTTATAATCCTGTAGAACAACAAGCAGTTATTGCAGAGCGTGTTATTTTTCCAGTGAAGTTCTTGTATTATGTAGCTCTTTAGAGCCCCAGGAATCACTCCCCTTCACCAAAGAATTCAGTGAGCCTCAAACACATGTTCAGAGGCTTTGCTGAATCGGGGGCCTCAGGGTTTGATCTTGCAAATGCTTTCTTCCAGGCATGTTTCTGAACTACCACAAGGCATTCTTTAGACTTCAGCAAATCTAACCACAACAGTGAATGCAATGCTTGTCACAAATTGTCTGCAGGATTGGGTCCCACGTGGCTGGAAAGAACCGCTAAACATTTTGTTTGCTAAAGACGGGGCTGAAGGGGCGTCATGGGTAGGTTCCAGTGGAGGAGGTTTGATAGCAAAGCCCGAACGGGCTCCTGCCTCCTAAAGCAGAGACCATGCAAGTCACCTCACTTGGTAGGAGAGAAATACAACAGAGCCCGCAAGCACCACCAGGCTTTAGATTCAGAGCCATGAATCACGGAATAATTTAGGTTCAGAGGAGTCTCTGGAGGTCTCTGGTCCAAGGAGGGCCAACTTCAAAGTTAGAGCCAGCTTCAAAGTTGGAGCATGTTGCTCAGGGTCATGTTCAGCTGCATTCTGGATATTTCCAGGGATGGAGGCAGCCTGTTTGCAGGTGTCCCTTCGCCTCTCTCACTCCTTTTGCCTTTTAGGATCATGGGGTTTATGGGCTTTTTTAATTGGCCCAACTTTCCTTTGACTAAATGGCACAAGGCTCTCAAGACGCTTTGCGCTAGTGCCTGTAATAAAATTAAACTTCTTTCTTTTTTTTTTTTTTCTTTCTTTTTGTTTTTTCTCCTTTTTCCCTCTCTAATCAGATAACAGTGGATCAATCTGCTCTGCCAGGGAGGAGGGGTGCGGGGGAAGGAAGCAGGGAGGCAGGGAAGAAAACTGTGTGGTCTCACTGTCAGGCTGTCCTGGCCTTCTCTGAGCACAAAGCCAAATAACAGAAAACAGAAAAGATTAATGGCATTTTCTTCCTGCAACATGCTGAAGAGTGACAGTGAGATTAATTAATTAATTAATGGAAGCATCTGGCAGTGCTCCGTTTTTTAAGTTCTGCAGCACTCTTGCCCTTCCCCATTGTGAAATTTATCATCTCTACCTTTTCTCCCCTCCCCACAGCTGCTTCATGCAGTGGATTTTGCGTATTTTTATCTTTTCCACGCAGAATTTGGTCCCACGGGGACAATTTCACTTTGTCTTTTGATTTGTAGGAGACAGGTGATTCAAAGCCACGTCCCTGTGACTGATGCACCCCTCTCCTACCTCTGGGTTGCTTTCCTTTCACCTTGCTCCTGATGACTCCCGGGATAACGGCTTTTTGCGGTTACCGCGGAGCTCAGCCAAGTTCAACCCGACGTGTCCTGTGTAAAACAGAACCCATTTGTAAGAGTTATGATTCGCAGTGGTGGGAACCCGGGGCTTAGCACTTGATCCGTTCCCAGCGGAGTGCTGAGAAATGGGTGTCTGAGGCACAGCTGAGCACCTTGTCCTTGGCGTGCACTCTCCCACACACCAACCCTGCACACCCAGATATATGTGGGACATTGAAAAAGAGCCCGGCTTTCATTTGCATTCCTTTTGTGGAGTGGGATGTGCATTATGCATTGATTTAGCTCACCAGTGCTGAAGAAAGAGAAGGATATAATAAAAAAGATGCAGAGATCAATAAAAAGGGAGGGAGGGGGAGAGAAAGTAATATGAAAAGAGATGAGTAAAGACTGATAGACACATTGAAACACAGCTGGGAAGTAGCTGCAGAACTTCTATCTCCCCTTAAGTTTGCCAGGTAATTTATGGGGTTTTCAGTCACATCTTATTGGTGTTATTATTGCTATACTTTATCTCCTTTGCTTATAAGGGACTCTTGGCTAAAGCCTTTCTACAGCAAAACAGGGCAGCACTTCCAGTGACTTCCAGATGGGAGTGGTCACCCTGAAGAACAGGAATGTTTCAGGTTAGACACACAGCTCAGTGGTGTGTGGGATCAGGGCCTCAGGGATATAAAATACAAAGAAAAGACACAGAGCAGAGGCAAAGAGAAAATAAATATATCTGGCTCTTGAATTTACCACCAATTTCTGGCATGCTTGAAACATTAGTCACCAGTGGTTGTTCAGAGAGAAGTATGATTTTAATTTGACAATGATCCTTAAACACCTTTTCTTTTGCTCCTGCTTGGCCCCAAATGTTTTTCTGCTACCTTACAAATCTGGATCTGTCTTCCTCCTTCTCAGAGGCCTCTCCCTCCAGCTGTGAGCCTTACCTTTGTGGGAGCTCTATCCTTTACCTCTCCCATTATCCATAAATTAAGCATAGCACTTTCCCCTAATCTTATTGTTTGGTGGGCTGCATTGCATTCAGGGAAATGATTAATATTCATGAGCTTGCTATCTCTGTTTGGTGCATAATCCTCTGGGGAAATTGCAGTGTTAAATGAGTGACACAAACCTAATTTTATATGTCTTTTCTTTCCTTTCTTTCTTTTTCCTTTTTTCCCTTTCTGACAGAGAAGTAATGTGCTTAAAATAAATTGATGGATGACCATCCATATTCATTGTGGGCATGCTTTGAGAGCGCTCCCATCCTCTCCCCCTCCCTTCCTCGTACTACTGCACAGGAACACAGCTTTGGCTGCCCAAACCGTGGCCCCATGCAGCAGCTAATGGTGATTTTGCCTTCTTTCACCAGCATTAAATAGGCCTTGGCTGACCCTGCCGAGGGCTTTCAGTGGAACAACAGCATGGGAGAAACAGAGCCACCTTGCAAGAGAAACTCGGCATCTCCCAGGGCATCAATAAGGTGAAAGCATTGACCAAGGAGCTTGGGAAAGAGTGCTGCTGTTGTTAAAGCAGCTGAGGTTCTATAGCAGAATTTCATGGCAAATAGTTGTGAATTTACTGGCCAGGGTTATTCAGATGATACTTGTGTGACTCCTTCAGCTTAAGGCAAATACTTTGAAGCTGACTGTTTCCTGCAGCTCGCGGGAGTGTGGCTGCATGTTCTGAAATGTCTAAGCACTCATTTGGCAAGTCAGTAATCACAGCATCCTCATAAAGTCTCTTAAAGTGATTTTCAGACTGTCATCATTAATAGTGCAATCCTAGGAAGGCCAGTTGAGCCACAGAGCAGAGAGAGCAGACATCTCAGGCAGCAAAATACAAAGGACAGATGCTTTTTTGTGGGGGAGAATGTGGGCTGGAGTGGTATTTGCCTGCATTTTTCCCTCGGCCAGTGACTCTAACCCAGCTCAATCCAGCTTCAGTTTTTAGGACACAGCTACAATGAGAGTCCAGCAGAATTACTCCTCTGCTTGTTGCATCCCTCACACATTAGTCTCTGTGGAGCTGAGAGGCTTCCACAGCTGGCCATATTCCCATCCTTAGAGCATCCTCTGTGACTCAACAGCAACTGTACTCAGAGAATGAGGCTGAGCACTAGGCCTTCCTTTGCAGTAACATCTAACCACATGCACAAACAAGCATCTTGTTTTCCCTGGGGAATGGCACCTCTGGGTTTTTACTCTTGTGCTCCTTCTCCTAAACAAGTGTGCCAGGTGTCTCAAAGGCCACCTTTCTCCTGGTCATAATGGTTACTCCCTTGTGTGACAGAAACCTCAAGACTTCCAGTTGAACAAGTTAAGCTGATAAATCTATGTAATATCAAAAATCTTCTTGTCACTGTTTTCTCCAACCATCCAGGGAGAGAAACAAGAAGAGGTAGGAACAGAACATATGTGTTAGTGCTCTTACAACAATTCCTGGTTGCCAGGGTTGGGGATGGCTCTGTTGGGTCCTGTTGGCCATTCCTGGTTGCCAGGGTTGAGGATGTCCACTTGGACAGTGATAGCTCAGACAGGGTCTTGCTCCCACTGCCAGCCACAGGATATATCCTTTCTCTTAAGTGACAAAGACTCATGTTCCTGGAGGTGAAATATCAAATTTCAGTGCCGGGCTCTGCGAGGGAATTGTAATTGTATCTGTCTGCAGCAGGCAGATCAATTGCATAATTCTGGTGCTCCGACTGCTATATCATAGCGAGGAGCCGAGTCCCGCCACACAAAGAAAGCCTGTCACGCCCAGGAATGCATTTCCACCAAGCAGATGAATTACCAGGGAGCCATGCTCTGCAAAGGCATTATCCCTGCCTGCTCTGCTCAGGAGATGCTCAGACATGACTGTCATATTCCACAGAAAAAAAAGCCTCCTGTGAGGCTCCTGGATGTTCCACTGTAGATTGCGACACCCACGCTGCCTTCATTTCCAAGGTGCCTGTTTTATTTCATTGGAGAAAGACGTCACTACTTATTGATATGCGACTTTATTTGGAAAGGTCTGCCCAAGCTCCATGTAATGGTTTTCCTCCTTTCAATCAGAACATCCAGGAAGGAAAGTAACTCTTGAATATTTTACTGTAGCAGGAAATATCTCTGTCTCTGCTTTCCTCAATATTAAAGAAGAGATTAGCAGATATCCTGGAAGCAGGCCATGTTATTCACTCTCTTCCCACTGAAGCCAAAGGTGAAACTCCCGTAGAAATAAATGGAGCAGGTTCTGCGGTCACTCAGCTGCTGAGTTCATGTGATCTGCACTGGAATTATTTCTCTTTTGTGATAGAAACCTCTGGATACATTTCTTCTCTGTGTGAACATAAACACCAGTGCTGGAGATGCCGATTAAGTGACGTGGTGGTAAAACCCTGCTTCTGCAGAAGCTGCTGACTTTAGTGAGCCTGGGGTTTGGCCTTTGCTGTGTCTGAAGGCCTGCACACCTCTGGGCAAACCTTTCAGGAGTTAAAATGCAAATCTTTCCCTGTTCCAAGAATTTGTTACTCTGAGACAATGCTTCTGCGCTTTTGTCCCACTCCCCCCATTTTATTTTTTTTTTCCCCTGGACAAATAGTTATGTAGCAGGAGGCTTGTTATAGTTGGAAACATCCCTAAGTAAACAGCTGAACTTAAAAATACCTTTTTTTTTCTTTTTTTTTTTTTTTTTTCTGGTTTGGCCTTTTTAAAAAATGGCAGTTACTGCACAAAAGAAGACTATGCCGATGCCAATCACTGCGTCCTGGCTGAAAACAGGAAGCTGCCCCCAGTGTCTGTCCCCAGCACTTTGACCACCCTGCTTGGACATTCAAAGCCTCATTTGAGGATGTGCCCTGTGCTGTGAATTGGATCTCTTTATCTGTCTGTTATCTTTATTTCATGAGGTGGAAGGCTGCCTATCACAGATAAGTGTATATCCTGCATGTCTGCTTGCAGGCCTCTATGAGGCTTCACTCATTTTGCTGATGATTTTCCAGCTTCTCCTCAAACTGGTAAAGGTGATGGGGAGTTACCTGCTTATCCAGAGCTGCTCTGGTGCTCACTAAACCATCTGTGTTTTCTCAGACATCCTTCCCTTTCTGAATCTCAGAGGAGAGATCTGTATTTCAGTACAAAAAGCTGCCTTTTGCACTGTGCTCAGGCAGCTTAGGAAGCAAGGAGAGAATGAGTTTGCATCATTTTCTGGTGCAACACACAAAAGCCCCAAGACTAATTTGGATCTTAAGGCCTGCTTTTGGGAGTTAGCAGAACAGGTCTTGCCAATTTGTTTCCTCAACACTTCTCCAGGTTGATGCTGCCATGGAGCTTCCTTCAGGATTTCCCAGATGTCACAGAAATCTTTGCTGAACTGGAGACTGCCTTTTCCCAAAACAGGGGCAACACAGGAACTTTGGTTTGGCCCAAATGTTTTCCTGCCTTCAGTTAGATTTTTCTAAGGGAAAAGGAGCTTGGACTGCCTGAATGAAAATGTGTTCCCCGAGTTCAGCTCAGCATCCTCCAGCATCTGTTGTCAGTCCCCCAGAGATGCTCTCTCCTTCTGCCAGGTGCTATGCCTGCAGACATTTTACTGTTCTAGATTTAAGCTGGATTTCCAGGCAACTGCTTTTTAGTTTTTTTGAAGCAATTTTTATCTTGAGGACAAATCAGATGCCCTTTATGTTCCCTAACTCCATATCTCTGAATCAGATTCATCTTTGGAGTGTGTAGTCCATGGCCTTGATGAACAGTCTGTGGTGCAGGTCATGCTGTGACCATCACCAGGACTTGAGAGCCTCTGGACCTCTGTGGAGACAAAAATTAGCTCATGTTGCCAAGGCCACTGATGCATTTGGTATCACAGTAGTTAAGAGAACAGAAAAAGCATTTGGCATCATTATAGAAATAAAGTCATTAGCTACTTATTCCTAGAAATACACCACTCCTGATACTGTCCTCTCTGGCTCTGAGCCTAGAGCAATCTATGAATAAAACTGAGCTCTGTGCCCACCACTGAAGAAAAAGCTTGTTAGTTTTCGTGGGTTTTTTTGGTTTTGTTTGGTTTTTTGTTTTTGTATTGTTTTGGGTTTTTTTGGTTTTTTGAGGGCAGTTGTAGAAAGAAACAATCTGGTTGTTCTTTGCTTTGCTCATGAAAATGTAAAGCTCAGCACATAAACTGCCAATCATCCAAGACCACCAGAAGAATCTGGACTCAGGGCTGGTGCTCAACACCTGAAGGAAGAATCTCTGCTTGTTTTTGGCAGTCCATACAGTGATGCACCACTTTTGGCTGTTGAAAGTTGGTCCTTTCAGAATTGGTCCCTTGTCCGTGTCTGGGAAGGATTTAATGACAATCCCCTATTTGAGAATTGGGAAGCTCACAGGCAGGAAAGGTCTTCCCCTCTTCTTACCAGCACTCCCCTCAATGCAGAGCACTGCACACTATCTGATGAGTCAATAGTGAGACCAACAGATCTTCCTTAAAAGTAACCAGGGTTGTAGAGCCAGTTTCCCTCATCATTTTTCTAAGCACACAAAGGCAAGTGGGTGCCTCATCTCTCAGCTTCTGTGCACAGTATTGTCCCATGGATGAGATGGCTCTCCAGGGCTCATGACAGGACTTGGTTAATCATTGAGGCAGCCCCCATTTAATTCAGACATCTCAGGCTCTCTGTTCCGTTCCTCCCTCGGGTTTTGCAGACTCTGAGCAGACAGATTTATTGGGGTCTTAGGCATAATCAGGAACAAATTAGCCTCTGTTAGGATCACACACTGTCCTGGATCACAGCTATTCAAAGGCTGCTTTCCCCTCCATGTGAGTATGAATTAAGTCATTTGGCTGAAGTAGGCCTTGTGTATTCTTGTATCCCAAACACATGATCTTATCAGAAGCCCATTACGTTTATCATCGCATTAGGAGGGAGCATTTGGAGCCAGTGCAGGGGTATGTTGCTCTATAAATGGTGTGCTTACTTCAGTGCCTGTCGTGAAAAGCAGTCAGAGCTTTGGGAAGGCCGGGAAACACTGTCTAAATGCATGTGCCTAAAATTAGGCTGTGAGTTTGTGGGTATGTGTTTGCACGGGGGGTGGCTGCGGCAGGGATGTGCAAAGGGAGCGCCCGTGCGTTTGTGTGTCAGTGTTTCTGTCAGCGTGGGTGTGCAGCAGGGTGGTGATGTTTCACCGTACCTGTGTATATCTGACTCTGCATATGTTTATAGGCTGAAGGTCAGGTCTTTTTAACATGGTAGGTATTTTCCTTCCCCCCCTTTTTTACAGAAATAAACCTCTTTTCATAAAAGGACAAAAAACTTCCCCCGCCCCACCCTAAAAATGCATCTTTTTATCTGTTTGGCATTTATTTTTGAGGATTTTTGATTGCTGATCTCAGTCTATTTAGAGCTGACTATTTCTTAGCAATTTCTGTTGTGCCTCTCACTCAAACTGGAACATAGTGGGTAAGCCAATTAGTTTAATCCTACTGTCCTGAGACCTGACTTATGCCTTGATATGGGAGAGGAGCAGAACAAGAGATGCAGAAGGATAAGGTGAGGGAACCAAGAGTTTGTCTCCATGGCCATCACAGTGACATCTCATTCCACCCATTGCTTGAGCTGGCCAGACAGAGGGCATGGCTCTCCTAAGGATGAACGAGCCCCATGGGGCTCAGTTGCCTTAGGGCCCATAAACACATCCAGCCAGACACCCCAGGAGCCATTGTCATCTCTTGTCTGGGAAACACTCCCTCAAGCCCTCCTCCAAGCTCTTTGAGGGGTGGGGTGTATGTTTGGTGGCTCCCAGGCAAATGAAGATGTTATTACATGTAAGGGCAAGAAATCTGGCCACCCTGGGAATATTCAATCATGGCTGCACTCATACAGATGAAACACTTCCAGACTTGTGCTTCTTTTCACCAACTTGGAGCTCTGGCCTGACAAATACACAGTTTCCTACATTCATCCCTGTACACAAGTTGTCCACAGAGGTTGTGATGAAATTAAACCATTACGACATTTTTCCTGATAGACTTATCCATTCTTTCAAAGCCACCCTCTCTTAAAAACCTGGAATATTGCACAGGAGGAAAAGGAGTGAAAGTCATTAAATAATTGAATAGCAATAAACTGATTTTTTTCTGGCTCATGATGGTATGTCACTGTGTAAACCAGGAGAAAAAATAAACAGGGTATTTAATCGATTTGAAGTAGCTTAAAATTGAGCAGCCCGTGGATTTTCTGACACCTAGCTCATGATAGTCCAATGCTACCAATAGAATTCTCCTTAGGGATCCTTTCCATCAGTCCAGCTAACAGCTCTGGCTGATTTCCTACAGTTTCTTCAACAGGCTTATTTGCCAGACAAAAATACAACAGGCTGTCAGAACTGGATACCTCTGGGGACTGGCAATGATAATACAATACAAAATAGGATACCAACAGGTCAAAGGTTTCCATTTCACAGAGTACTCTAATGACTGCAAGTCATTATTGCTATGCAGTCTGTTTGAAAAGAGTAGATGGATCTCAGTTCAGTTTTTAATGGGCCAGTGTTACAGAAACAACCTCAAAAATTTGGCATCTTTGTTGGCAGTCTCATTAGAGAAGCCACAGAATAAATGGGCAAGGATAATAAAGTCTCCTGCTGCTTTTGATCCTTTCAGGTCAAATCTGAGTCATGTTGGTAGAAGCCGTGTGTTTATGTGGCAAACTCACCCTCACACTGTGTGTACTGTATCTGCCTTGGATAAACAGATCTGTTTGGCCCTTTGGTCACTACAACTGTGAACTTGGCAGTTTTCACCATCTCTACAGCCACAGTTGCTGTTGTTGTTGTTGATTTGCAGATATATTTTAAAAACAAAAAGGGAAACATTTTAGACCAAGCCCTCTGCTGGCGTTTTTCCACCTCAGCTGGTGGATTTATGCCAACACTCACATTTGCCTCTCTATGTATTTTCTATCACTGCTTTCTTCTATCTGCTTTGAAAAGAAGATAGATGAAAATAAGCAGAAACCCCCTAACATTAGGAAATATCTTCAGGGAATTGCCCAATACAAAAGTTGGCTATTGTTCCTTGGCCTTGTTTGGATCACCTTGGTATGACCTAGAAGTGACCAATGCTTCCACCTCCCAGTGACCTGACACAGCAGATGCACAACCACTGATGCTATCAGGTCCTAGGAACGACCCTGCAGACACGTGTGGTTTCTCTTCCCTGTTTCCCTCTGGCAGATGAACCCAGCAGGTGCTATTTCCATGACGGCGATGGAGTCTGTGAGGAATTTGAGCAGATGACCAGCATCAAAGACTGTGGCGTTTACACTCCCAAAGGCTTCCTGGATCAGTGGGCTTCCAACGTCTCTGTCTCACACCACAGTGACCAGCAGTGCCCAGGGTGGGTGGTCATCGGTCAGCCAGCAGCAACCCAGGTAAGGACAGCACGTTCCTCTTCCTCTCCTGGGAGTCCAGCCAGGAGCAAAGCTCTCAGGTGGAGCACAATGGTCAGCAGTCAGGGGTGCTGTTACCTCTGCCTGTTCACTTGCTGCTTTACCAAGGATGGCCCCTGTCAGCAGTTTCCCTCTCTCTGAGCCTGATTGGTAGTGATGAGTTGAAATTCAGTCCCAGTCATCCAACTGGAACTGGCTGAAGTTGTGGCTGGATTGATTCAACGAGCAGTGCAGGAGTCACCTCTCCCAACCATCATCACCTCAGAGATGGACGGGCTCTTCACAGCAAGCACAGGGAACGAGCTTGTGGCAATGAGTTCTGAAGGCTAATGCCAAATAATACAAAAGAGTGTTCTTTCTTTTTTAATAGTTTTCTGTTTTCTGCCTCCCAGTTCCATAAAAGCACCCTATTGTTCTATTCTGAGAAAGGTCCTGTCCATTCCCTAAGCCATTCATTAGCTTTAACCCCCTTCTCCTATGTCTCCTTTGTCACATAAATAGCTCCAGTTACCATAACTTTACCTTTTGTCTCTTTGAGAGAATTAGATCCAAATGAGTTAAAAAAAAAAAAAACACAAAAAAAATCTTTAAAACACAGTGTTAAACANTCTTTGAGAGAATTAGATCCAAATGAGTTCAAAAAAAACAACACTAGATAAATGTCTGGAACACAGAGCTGTACATGATGCAGATACAGCAGTGCAGATGCAACCTGATTTGCGAAAGCCCACATTGCTTGCTGATGATTTTTAGAGGGAAAAGATCTTCACATATAAGACCTGCTTTGTATATTCCTCATTCAGCCCCTTACTAGAGCCAGAGAACTTATCACACTAATCAACTTTGGCTGACTTCTGGTTGGATGCAGAAAAGTTTTTCTAAGAATCTAATTATCCAGGAGGTGTCTTGAGTGGGCAGTGCAGAGAGGAGTGCCGTGTCACAGATATGACAAGCAGATCTCTCTGTGAATAGTAAATGTTAAGCACTTCCAGTTGGCTTGCAAGAGAAAACATCTTTATGCAAGAGACTTGGCCTTGCTCACATTGCACAAGTCTGTAACAAATTAATGACCAGGTCAGTTCTAAATGCACAAAGCGTGGTTAGCTGGCAGAGTATCAAGACAGAATCCTGAGCCCAGTATTGACTTTTTGTCATGGTCTCATTTATTATTTCACACTGTAAAAGGAACTTTCCTCTGGACCCTTGCTTGTGCCTTCACAACTTCTTTCTCATTCAAGCTCCCTGTGCTGACCAAAGGCCAGTGGCTCCAGTTCAGGTGCTGCTTTTTGGTCATGTCCCCAGGCATTCTTCCTCCTGCAGCTGCTCCAGAGCTGCCCTGATTTTCTCTGAAGCACTGGTAGGAGCTCAGCCACACCACAGAGTAGGTAACATATGGTCCTGTGGTGGAAAAAACACCACCCTGCACACACACAACAGAAAGCCCTGCTGTGTAGCCACAACTCAGGCATGTTTGTAGTACCCAGATGAGATGAAAAAAAACCAAAAACAAAAACAAAACAACAACAACAAAAAAAAAAAAAAAAAAAAAAAAAAAAAAAAAGCTGTTGTATTTATAGGCAGAGCAGTGGTATATCACACACTGGCAGAGTGAATGGGAACATGCCTCCTGTTATTGCCTGGCCCCTGGGGAGATAACAGTGTGCTATTTACTTAGAGCAAAAGAATTTTTGCTTTAGCTCAGCTGGTCCTATTACACCAGTTTGAGTGGATGGGGTTCATTGACCTTTTTAATCATATAGGTGTTGGGAAAGTTTTTGTTTCCCCCAGGAACGAGACAGTTGGCTTGGGAAAGCACCTGACTTGTCACTCTGGAGAGGTTAGGTGGGGCAGCAGGTCATCAGTCTGTTAGCTTGTGGAGATGAAAATTAACCTAAGATCTCCTCTAATCGCTGCATGTAATGATCACTGGTGTGTAAACATGTTTGGCTTCATTATCTGCACAAGCACTGAGCCTTAGGGGTTTTCTGTATTGATGAAAAAGCACCTTTCCTCACACAGATACCTTTCGGAGTAAGTTGTGTGCTTGTGGGTCTTGTGCAAACTTTTTGTGTTGTTGCTGGGTAGCTTCCTGATTCATCAGAGTGGTATTTGTGTTGGCTTCTCATCAGGAATGCCATGAAAGATATGTTTGAGTGCAGTGCCCAGCAATATACAGGATACATAAGCTGCCTGTTTGTCAGCCATCCCCGCCTCTCATCAATGCCCCAGCCTTCTCAGGGCACTTTAAAACATTTTAAGCATGTCCTGACTTAAAATGTTTCTCATCCTTCGATATCTCAATGCCAGGTTCTCTGCATGGCTGTCATAGTTCTGCCAAGGCTTTTTCTGAGGAGTTTGTATCCCAAGCTGGTTTGCCGTGGTATCTCTCAGCAATATCTGCCCACGTGCCTTGTTTACTGCTGGGGGATTGTTGATAAGCACAAGCTGGAGAGCACTTTCTTGTTATTGTAGGGCTGTTTCTGTGACCTCTTTGCTCAGTTCACTGCAGACATTGCCCATGTCTGCAGCTGGCTTTTCCTTAGATACCCACACTTATTAGTTTGAGATGGCTCTTACATCACTCGTTAGTGTGAGGCTGCCGAATGGCAACATAGTAAGGGAGATAAAAAAGAAAGTTTGCAGTATAAGATTTGTTTTGAACAATAAAATGCTTACAAAGAATGACACAGTCTTGGCGAAGAGATACAGATTTGAAAAATGGAAAGGTCAAACAGCCCCCCCCCTCCCCTTTAAACAATCGCCCTTTTTGCAGAAGCAAGACTGAGAGACAGCCACTTCTACTTTCCTGGCAGCCACCCTTCAGTGCTGATTAAGAAATATTCTCCGTACTGACAGCATCATATTCAGAGCCAAAGAGGGACAGTCAGCAACACTGCACCAGCAGAGAAATGCTAACACCAGTGCAGAGTAGTTTTGAGTTTGATTTGTAATCCTGTGTCCTCCACAGACCTGGAAGCAGATGCTGCACAGTACCTGTTGTCAGCTGGAGGAGGAATTCAGCAGTAAGGATTTTTCTCATTCTTGAACAGCTTTGTTTTGTTTGTTTGGTTTTTTTTCCCCCTCCTGCTCCTGCTGTGAGTTTGCAAACAGCCTCTCCTTGCACATCAGTTTGCTTTCAGCACAGTTTATGCTGGGTGCTGTTAGCTCCTGTTGGGCTCTCGTGCTGGAGTCAGTTGTAGTGAGCAGAGAGGATTTGGGTATTTTGCTAAGGTGTCTGTACAGATGTGCTCCTGTACAGGAGGAAGCCTTTGACAGGCCTGTTCCAGGAGGGGTGCCCCAGCTGGTGAGCAGAGCACAGGCAGGTGAGGACAGGCTGATCCATGGATGCTGCAGATGCCATTTCTCCTTTCCTCTTGCTGGTGGCACTCCTGCTTTTGGAGAACTGATTCACCTACAGTTCCCCTTTGGGCCTTTGCAACAGAGAATTATAGGAAAGGACTAATGGGGCTTTAGGTGGCTCCTGATCTTGTTACTCCTGTCACAGCAATGTGTGCTCAAGACTTGGCTGTTGGTATGGATTGGTGATTTAGAAGGACAGTCCCCCGGGAACTGCCTTTTGTTGCATTTCCTCCCAGCTGTACACAAGTTGTTTAGACCANTGGGACATAAAGCCTGCTGACACTGAAAAGCCTGGAAAGAGACTAATAAGAACCCACACACACACACACACACACACATATATATATATATATATATGTAACTTTTTTTCTCCCCATGCCATTGTTTGATCTAATTGTGATGTTTTCCAGTGTATGGAAAAAGCCACACAGCTTAGGCACAGTTAACAGAACAGGGACTCTTTCCCAAGGCTGCTGAACACAGACAGATCCTGGGATTCGTTTTCATTCCCGGACTAGAGAACACACCCTGTTCTCCTCTGGGTACCCCACAGGGGCTTCTGTGGAGTAAGAAGTTGTGGAAGAGGATTCTTATTACATCTTTCCCACAAACAGAGGCCCCCTCCTGCCCCATTACCATTCCCACAATTGCACTCATCCAGACTTGCTGCAGCAAACCTTCCACCAGCAGAAAAGATGTCTAGAATTGCAGTATGTCTGGAATAGGCCACAAAAGGAGAAGACAGGAGCACAAAAATATCCTGACTACTAAAAAAAAAAATAACATGGTAGAACAAGAGCTCCAAGAGTGGTAAGAAAATACTGTAAGAAAATTGAAGAGAAAAATGATGAAGTTCTCTGCCATGCAGTTTTATTCTGTCTAATAAATATAATGCTGAAGATAATTCCCCAAAGATCCAGCAGAGCCAGCAAAGAGAGTAATCTTGAACAGGAGTGGAAGGAGAGGAAACCTGCAACTTTTAATGGAGAAGCCATTCCTTTCCTTTGGGGTGATCTTGCTGAGAAGAGGGAGGGTGTCTGTCTGTCGGCTCTGCAAGTGGCCCTTTTTGAACTTCCCAATTCACAGCCAAGTCCTGTTGCTCTTCAACGGTAAGAGTTTTGTTGTGGTTGGAGGGATAAAAAAATCCCCATTTTTAATCAGATGATTTGCTTTGCAAATGTCTTTGTTATTTATAGCCGAGCCAGACTTTGAACCACTAAGCTCTGGAGGATGAGGGCAGAATCCCACTAAGAAAAACCATTAATGGAGGAACCATGAGTGATCAGAGACCAATTCTGGAAAAAGATGAACTGGACACTGTGCACAGGCTGTCACAGGAGGAATGTAGGTTTGCTGTACGCAGCTGAGCTCATTTCCAGTACTGGCTGATCCACCAAAGGGCTTCAGCTTAGGTTACATAGTCTAAAGTCAGTTCCAGGGGTCCAAAATTTTGTCTTCATTTCCCCTGGAAACTACAGGCCAGCCAATTTGGTCTTTTGCCTGAGGCTGGAGAGCTGCATCACAAGCCTAGCCCTGACTGTCAGGCAAATTCAGGCTGGAATGCTCCTTCCTTGGATTAAGTGATAATATTTTATTTTTTTTTTAGTTTTTGTTTTTTGTTTTTCGTTTTTGGTTTTTGGGGTGAGTTTTTTGGGGTTTTTTTTGGTTGGTTGGTTGGTTGGTTAGTTCTTTTTTTTTTTCAGTGTGCAGTGATTAATTAAGCCTTATCACAGCCACATTGCTTGGTTTCTGTTCCGTTTAATAGAGGTGGAAATGGGAGCACAGAAAGGTAAAGCTACTGTTTGAGGATTAGACCTCAAAATCCTTCAGAGACATTGCAGGCACTGGGTATTACTGTGCCTAAACCTCCCAAGGACTAGGAGGTTCAGGATGTCTTGAAAGGGAAATGTTCCTATCTTGGATAAAAAGAAAACTGTTCAGGGCTTTCTGAGAATTGCTGCCTGGGAGCAGAGCCTTGGAGGGGTTTGAGGTCATTAAATCTGCATTTTAGCTCTGTCAGCCCCCTCACATCATCCTGTTTGTGAATTAATCACTCTTGATCCTAGCACAGTTTGGCTGCTCATTCCCAGTACGAAAGGACTGGAAAACTGTCCCACCACCTCCTTGCTTTAATGACTGGAAATGTTGCTTCCCACCTGCCTTGCTGGGAAGGCTGGATTCTGCAACCTTTCTGCCAGAGGAACTCTGCTGGTCCTTCTTTGCACCTTTGCTTTGCTGCTCTGCCTCACTGGAGGAGGTGGTCCATGCGAAGGGCCCGAGGCGAGGGATGCTACAAGGATGTGTCTTACGCCATCAGTGCCATGACTCAGGAGTGATCTCAGATTCTGGGGAGATGCATAAAATAAGAAATGGGATTTCTAGGTAAGCTGGCTTGGAAAAGACTCATTTGCAGAGAGTTGGTTGAGGAAGAGCGTTACCCTTAAAGTCAGCTCAGAGCTGGCTGGAGGATGCTGCCCCTCACCTGGCTGCCTGCTCCCACCAGGACAGACAGGGATCCC
Source organism: Regulus satrapa (assembly GCA_013396955.1). NCBI lineage: Eukaryota > Metazoa > Chordata > Aves > Passeriformes > Regulidae > Regulus > Regulus satrapa. The sequence continues at coordinate 402,424 of VWZN01011568.1, read as the reverse complement.
TCCACCCACATTCCAGTGCTCCTCTGCTCCTGGCTGGAGTAAAGCTCAGACCCCACGGCGGATGTCGTAGCCTCTGGCTGATTTGTGTAAGGGGAGGATGGACAGAACACAATGAGATGTCAGAGGAGATTCCAAGCAATTTTGACAAACACTCAAGGGATATTTTTTTTTTTCTTTCTTTCCACTCCCTTCCCCCCTTGGTTTTTAGAATAATTTTTCAAGAGCACATATGCAAGTCATCTAAGGGAAACAGAACAGTGAGTACCAGGGGCTGGTACACTGTGTTCCCTTTGTGTACTGTAGAGAAAATAGATAAAAGAAACAAAGAATGATGCAGAGAGCAAAGCAGCCAACCGTACTCTCAGAGAGGTTCAATCCGACTTTTTCAGAGATGAAGGTCAAACCAAAAAACCTCAGGTGCCGGAAATTGGTCCCATCTTCCTAGAACCAAGAGACATTTACCACTAATGAAACGAGAGCAGAATTCCATGCCATTTGTTGTTTCCAGAAGCAAGAAGAAAGGCAAGAAAGGAATATTGTCTTGGGCAGCAATAGGGATTATGTGCTTCTTTAGGAAGTAAATTACCATTTTATGATCATATCTGCTGTACACCCAGCCACCCACCCAGATGAGAGGCATCAATAGAGAACAGCTTGGACCCCCCTGGCATCGGCGAGCCGGGCAGCCAGACCCCCCAACAGAGGCTCTGCTCATTAACATGCGCTCCTCTGAAAGGAGACCCCCCTCCTCGGCCCTTGCCCCTCAACCTGCCACTCTCCCCGTCTGCTGCTGCTGCTCACAAGCCTTGGGATGCAGAGCATGTCCAGCCGTGAGCGTGGGATAGCTCCCCTGCATCCCATCCGGGTTGTTTGTCTTGGGTCCCTCTCCATTCAGAGCAGAATGATTTTGCATAAATGCATCGACACGTCTGCTTTGTTCATGCATGAAGGGTTCTCGGCATTTCTCATCCCACCCCCGCCTGGCCGTCTTCTCCCTTCTCCCTGGCCTGTGGCTTCACCAGCTTTTCCATGATTTCCCTGGGCAACAGCAGATAAACCTGCCTGAAGCAGTGCCAGGTGACCCAGCCCAGTTAAAAATGCCCAGATAGATCTAAACCAAGCAATGGTACAAGGGGATGGAAAAGGGTGCAAGAGCAAAGCCATAATGGCTTTTACTCTGCAATTTGGTTTCATGTTCTGCACAAGGAAACATGTCAAATATGTAAACAGAGCTCTCCAGGGTTGTAATGTAGCTACAAAACCACGGATGTACAGGCAGGCAGGGTGCTGCTCTCCAGCAGAACGGAATGCCATCCCCAAAACCACACGGTCATTTCTTTAAGCTGAAAGTAAACTTTCTCATGCCAGCAGCAAAGAATTTATTTTTTTCTTGTAAATGAAGGATTGTCTGCACCACTTGTTTGGAGTACCATAGGCATTTTAGCCCACATTGTCATAAGACGCCTCATGTTTTGAATACCATTGAATTTCAGGGTGTTCATCTTAAGATGTCTCTAAAAGGCATGGTGTTTATCCAGTACTGTCCTGAAGGGGTCTTCAGTCAATCCCTCTGTCCCCACCTGAAAATAAGAATCAGCTTTAATAATCATAATTTAAAAACCAACATATGAGGAAAACAAGCATACAACAAAGTGGGGACCATTTGGATACACTGTTGAGCTGCCCCGAGTCTCTCCTGAGCTGTGCTGCCTTAGTTGGAGCTGTAACTGTGGAGGAACCCCACATCTGTGCTTGTTTTTGGAAGTGCTGCCTGCAAAGCTGGAGGACTGCTCTTTCCTCTGAGGTCATTTCAGTGGGGAATCTGATAAGAAGACATGATTCACCCTGGTAATTCAAATTCACATCTGGTAAGTGGCCCAGCTCCCTCTGCTATCAGCAGGAGTCTCCTGGGGACTGGGTTTCCACCGTCGTCTCAGGGTCTGGCTCCAAGCTCTCACACGTGCCAGGAAATGGTTATTTGCAGGATCAGTGCTATTATCTGTCCCCACATGTACCTCCTCTCTGGGAGAAGCCCTCAGTTCAGGAGAACATCAAGTTCTGCTTAACCATTTTGGTCACTGGGCCAAAATCCCTACGCTAAGCACTGCTGGCAGCAAATGTCATTTTTCCTTTTTTTTTGGTAATTAACCCTTGCATCATCATGCTGAGAGGAGACAAGTCACTCTTCAGAGAGGGGAAGGTGAAGCACAGGGTAGAGATGACCTTCTTCCCACCTTTCTTCATCCAAATCCCTTTGAAACATTTGGCCTTCCAGCAGAGTTGCTCTGTCACTGTGTATACACTGAGCTGCACCAGCTGGAGAGGGAAAGCCTCACTCTGTGGAAATTTACCTCTTTCCCAGTGGTTGTTCCTGGTTGCTCCTTGGCAGCTGGGTGTTCCTCCACCCCTACTGCTCCCTGTCCATCCTCTCAGAGCCTGCTCATGGAAGGCAGTGAGGCTGAAGGAGCTGTGAGCTTCCTCTTTCACACAACACTTTAATTCCACCAGTAACTTCTGGGAGCAGCTGGGAGTTCCTGTGAACCTCCCTACAAACCTGGGACATCAAGGACTAAATGCCCAAAGGATTTTGGCTTAATCTGTTGGGGTTTGGGGTTTTTCAGAGCAGCCAGGGTTGTTCCAAGGTGAGAGGGCAGTGACAGGCTTCCCCAGAAAAGCCTTTTCCTTGGGTGAAGATGTGCACGGGCTGGAGGCAGCAGCTGCTCTGTGGACTTTGCCTGGATGGTCCAGCTCATTCCGAGGAATTTGTTTGCACCGTGGTGGTTTCATTACTCTGCAGTTTTGGTGGGGAAAGCCCAGTGAAGCAAAGGGGAACCTTTTGAGTTGCATCCCACGATCCATGTCCTCAGGTATTGAAAAACAAACCAGAGGGTTTAATATCAATCCATACCCATTGATGTAGGGCTGTTAGTTGGATGGGAACTGAAAGGTTTTGCCAGCTGAGGTGTGACTGCTCCCTGGAGCACAAGGCAGCTCCTCTGAGCCCCCTCCACATTCCCCTGGTGCCTATCTGCAGCCTTCCCTTTTCCTATTAAATTCAGGGCCTCTTCCCAATGTATCATCTCCCTGGATGAATCCAATTAAAGCCTGTTGACAGCCCAGAGCAGACTTACACCCTTAGGATTAGAGGCATGTGCACATCTTCATATAGGGAAGGACAACAACAGGGTGTCTGGCCGGCTCCCTGGGAGCGTAGTGGGGAAAGCTGAGCAGCCTGGAGAGGGAAAAGGAGCCAGGGAGAGGGAGATTTGCACCCCAGTTGTGCTGCCTGTGGAAAGGCAGTGTGCTGAGTGTTGTGTGTGGTTTACACGGGCCGTAACCCTAAACAAAGCCCCAAAGCATGGCTGCAACGCTGGAAATAAAAGTACTGGAAACCCCTGGTTTTCTGCACATGAGAAAGTTTTGTTCTTTAAACACACAGATGTTTTTAAATGAAAAATCTCTCTTTTGACCTTTTCTGAGTGTGATCATGTGGTCGGGGCTGACATTAACCACTGCACGGCTGCTTGCCTCAGGAACAGGCAAAGCTTAGTGAGGGGTGTGCAGGGCTCAGGGGGGCACCTGCCTTGGCTCACACCTCTGGGAAGTGGCGCCTGTGCCCCCTGAGCACTCAGGGTGATGCAGGGAGTTGGGGTGAGGTGTGGCAATATTTAGGGTTTGCTCCTACAGTATTGGAAATGAAAGCAATGGGTTGGGGTGGGGGTTTTTTGTGTGTTTTCTTTTTGGTTGGTTGGTTGGTTTTGTTTGTTTTGTTTTTTGGGATTTTTTGTGTGGTTTTTTTTGGTTGTTGTTTTGTTATTTGGTTTTTTTGTTTTTTGTTTTTTGACTTATTTTTGGGTTTTTTTTCCTGCTTGAGAGCTGAAAATTTTGTGGGTTTTTTTTTTTTTTTTAAATGTATCTCTCTTTTTATGAGTGTCATTGTCCATGTGCTTCTAAGCATCTCTGTCCACCTCAGCCAGTGTATCTGTTATCCTGATGAAGAACTCAAGTTCATAAGGGATTTGTTGGTGGTGCTTTTGTATTTTCTCTACCTAGCTGTGTGTTTCCTTCACCTGAACAAATGTATGGGACCAGCTCTGGGAAGGAAGGAGGGGACGTTACCAAGTGGATTGTACCAACCCTGCTTAGCTTTACAGGAGCTGCAAAAGTACAATGAATCTAGTGAGCCAGAACCATGTCTATAATAACAAAAAATATATTTAAAATCCTCCTAAAGTGTGGCACACATTCTGCCTTTGACAGTTGGGTTTTCTGGTGCCAGCTGCTCTCGAATGAAATGCTCCAGTCGAAGGAAAAACAACAACAACAACAACAAAAAAATTGCTTTTGCTCTACTTCTTGGTGATGAAAGCTGATGGGATGGGATTGTTTTGCTTTGCTGCAGCACCCCACGGCCAGCCTTGGCCCGCAGCTCCACGAAGCTGTGCTGCAGTGGACCTGGCCGGTTCAAGTTAGAGACGGGCAGCTCGGGAACCCGAGCACTCAGCCAACAATAATGTTCTGGCTCCTGTATTTGTTTAACCTCGCTCTCCAGTGGATGGATATACAGTCTGCTAAAGCACTTATCAGTCTATAATGCCTTCACACTTCTGTGAGCAGTAATGTGGAAGTTGTAGACAGGAGCTTGTGCTGCAGCTTGAAAATGTCTTTTAGCTTTAATGAGGCTGATACTTGCAGAACTGAAGGCATAAGTTCTTGTTTGGGTGCTGCTGCTTGATCCTGTCTGTCTAGCCCATTGCATGGGGTACAGTTGCTACTAAAAGGTATTCACTCAAATACTTGTGAATTTGAGCATAATACCAGAATGCGATTCAGGGCTAACTCTAGCAATTATTGCTCTGAGGTGAGATCCTGGCAGTGCTGGTGTGGAAGACGCTGTTGTTTGAGAGCAGCATCCTTACTGCCAAGTTGAAGGAATAGCAGAGGTCTGACAGGAATAAGCAGGAGCACATGTCAGATTGCTGGATTGCGCTTTCATGTGCTGCACAGGAGATTGTGTTGTGCACTCAGAACTATCTCTTGATTCTGCATCCTTTCAGTTTGTATCTCTGAATGGCAAAAGAAGCAGAGGCAAATTCAAATTGCACCCAGGAGGTCCAGATGCTGGGGTTTGCTTGTGGACTGCCGTAAATATGAGTCGATTGTTAAATCCCATTAGTGCAATTATTTCTTCTTTTTCTCAATCTAATTTTCTGTAGTTTCTGGCCTTGGCTTAACCGACATCCTCATGGTGATCCTTTGAACCGTGCAAAAATCATCTGGTTAGGGTTCTGTTGGAAAATCAAAGCTCCATATTGTTTTGGGGGTTTTTTTCTTCTTTTTTTTTTTTTTTTTTTTTTCCCATGAGTCCAGCAAGCATCCTAGATATTTGATTACACCTGGCTAAGTGTCAAAGCCCATGTGAGTTTGGGATAGGGCCAGTCAGAACTGATTTACAGTTTTCTCAGGTATGCCATGTGAAGTTTATGGTTTGATGTGATTTTGATTTGAACTCACTGGTCTTAAATGAAGTTTGCTTTGAATCTGGAGATAACAGAAATTCAAAGGGAAGCTCAAAGAATGCAGGTCTGCACGATTTAAAAATGGAAATATATTGTTCATACCAACTCTTTGGAAGTGAAATAACTGCATTTTTGAGAAAGTTAAAGTTAATAACACACCTTGAATACACATGCAATCTGGGCCATCATCTAATGGAAATCCCTGTAGCTCCTTTTTGCCTGCCTCGAACTAAACCAACTTATATGACAAAATGAAATAGCCCTTCCATCTCCCACTCCTTTCTGAATTGCAGCCCTGTGTTATATCCAAAACTCTGAGGAAATTTCCCTTTGGAGATGAACACTATTGTTGTAAAGTAGAGGAATTTATCATCATGTCACATTGCAGGCAAACCCTTGGTGCCCTGTCCGTGGTGTTTTCACAGAAAGGTCACTTTCCAATTACACAGATATCCAGCCAAATCTTCATCCAAAAATCGTGGTTCTGTGCTGAGGAAGCTGTGATATCATGCTAATGGAATACTGAGTCTGCAAAGTCCAGACACATCAGCTGCTCCTGTTTCAAAGTGAATGTGGCTGTGCTGAGACTGGACAGAGGGACTGGCAGCGGGGCTTTAGTTCCTCCTGCAGGAGATGTAAACTGCTCCCCAATCCCACAGCCAAATCCTGCTCTTCATTATGAGATTTCCTCTGACTTCTGAGCCAACTGAATCTGGGAGTAATACAGCATCAGTGTGTTACCCCAGGAGTTTGATCAGCTTCCAGTTGATAAAGTTTTCTGTGGATCACCTGCCCTGGAGCACTTTGTCCTGGAGCAGGACATGCTGCAGTTTTTCATCTTTTGCCCTCAGACCGTTAGACACACCAATGAAAACTGGAAAAAGCAGACAAAGAGCATGAAATAGTCAAACTGTGTTATCAGACACAAAGGGCAAGGAGAGTTTTGGGGGAGAAACTGAAACTGATGAGCATCAGAAATGAGGGGAAGTTTCTGCTGTGGAAGTGGCAACAAGCTGTGAACTAAAGTGGCTGCTGAAAGACTCAGGTTTCTTCCCTTGTTTTATGCTTAGACTCTCTGCTGTTGAATCACATATTTGGGTTTAATTTTTTATTTTATTTTCTGCAACAGAAACCCATTATTAGTGTGCATAAAATCAAATATGTGTACCAGTTTTGGAAAAGTATCTTTGAATGTTTTCCTTAAGTTTTAGAGGTTACCCTACAATGACCCAAGACTGGCATTCATAGCTGGGCAGGCAACTCTGGACTCAGATTTCTGATGGGATAAGTCCACTGACAAAGACATGTGATAAAGACACTTCTCTGAAGCACTTCTGACCAGAATCAAGAGGAAAACCCAGAGCAAAATTCCTTGTGCTGCTGTGTGCACAATTTCCATTTGAGCTCTGTGGGCTCCTGAGGTTTGCAATGGTCAGCGAAATTGGCTGGGGTTTGAGGTGTTTGTTGGAGCCCAAATGGTGGCCTATCTAATGGTTTGGTGCTCACTCATGTGGGCAACTTCATTTTTTCCCTAACTCCAATCCAATTCCCAGCCTAAATGAGAAAAGCAATGCAACAGCTTTGAGAACAGATTGGAGGTCTGTGCTGCAGTCGGCAAACTGGGTGGTGTCCATGTGGCAGTCAAGCTGCCTTACAATATTCGGCAATAAACAAGCAGGAACCTTTCTGATATTTAGCAACTGCACCATAGTTTCTTATCCTTGGGTAAGATTAACCTTGGGTCAGCAAGAACAATAATATATTTTAAAAATAAAAGGGCTGGGTGACTGCCAGCACCCTGGTTTGGCAAGGGAGGGAGAAAGTGGTCAACTGTAAAGGATGTGTTAAAATACTGCTCATGTCATGGTTAGGAGCCTCTGGCATGTGTTGAGTTAAATACAAATAACATTCTGCAGAGCAAACACATAAATATTGTAGATTAATTAGGCTTCAATATTACAGCTGAAATCTGTTCTTTAGCTGGATCTTCAAACAAGTGAAAATATTCTGTTTGTGCCTCCATGGGTTTTGTATCAGTCTGTGGGTTTTTCTGCACACTTCTGCAGCCTCGCTGAGGATGTTCTGTGCTCAATAAATAGCTAGCACTGTGGGTTTTACCAAGAGATCTTGTTCCTGCCTGCTCCGTGGTTGCGGTTCTGCCATCAGGACAGGGTACAGCCCGTTTAATCCCAGAAGCACTCTGAGTTGTCTGTCTGTGTGCAGAAGGGTCAGCAGCACAGTCCCCTGTAGAAAGGAGAGGGTAGAGGAAGCTTTTGGAGCACAGTCTCCACTTCCACCCTCCTCTCGAGAAGGAGGATGCTTGCCACTGCCTGACCAAGTGCCCACGGTGCCTCTCGCCGCCCCTCGGAGCTCGAGGACATGGTCTGGAGGAAGCCCTGCCATGCCTCAGCAGATGGGATTTTGGGAGCAGACAAATTTGTGCACTGGAAGTTTGCTCTGTTTCCAGCCGCCCCTGGGCACGCAGACAGGCACGTCTGCTCCAGCCACGGTGCCAGAGCTGAGTAGGGCAGCATCCGAGCTTCAATAGCAGCTTTTCTGTCTGCATTTAGAATTATTTTGATGTCAAAATGCTGAGAACCACCAGTGTGTGCAAAGCCTGTGGTGTCTGACTGTGCTTGCTTGGTGGGAAGGTTCTGACCTTCCCAGGGAGGGAAAGGATCTGTGTTTAGCCCACTCCTGTGCAGAGCTGTATCGTCACAGCCGTGTGTGCTCTCACTGACATCTGAGCATCTTTTTGTGGCTCGTAGCTTTCATCCTCAATATACCTGCTTGGTGTGGGGTAACATCATCCTCACCTTCCAGACAGGGAGCTCCGGCCTGGAGAAGCCAAGTGCTGCCCAGAAGGTTGCACTGGGGCTGTGCACTGCCACAGCTGGGCTGGAATCTAGTCCAGTGTCCAGTCCAGGGGATTTGTGATCCTTAACCTGTAGTTCAGCTGCAACAGGAACCCATCAGCACAAATTCACATTGCCTGCAGTCACGGAATGGCTGGGAACCATTCAAAAGGGCGCCTTCCAGAATTTGCTCTTCAGAGAATTTTCCCATATTACTTTGAAGGAAATGGAGTTGATTGCAATAGTAAATGTGTTTTTGATGTGGCAAAAAGCTAAGTGCTCCCAATATATCACTTTTCCCTTTCTGCTGACACATTCCTCAGTCCCCCTGAGTAAGAGAAGGAAAACAGGAGAGGCGGTTTGAAGAACATGTTGTGTCTTTGATTGACAAGAGGTTGTATAAATCAGTCAAAGGGAATCCTCCAGGCATTCCCTCTTGTGGGAAGATCCCACAGTGCTCCCTGGCCTTGATCGTTCTGTCTGTCGATGTTTGTGTACAAAACGTGTGGGTGGGAGACGAGCTGAGCTGGATTTGAACCTCTGAGAGGAACAGACATCAGCTCTTCTAATTGAAAGCAGCTTCCTCGGGAGGGGGATGACATGGGCTTCCAGTAACTAGACACAAATAGTCGCCGCATACTTTGGAGCCCATACTAAGCTCCTGTGGATATCCCAGTTGCTGTGTGGGTCTGAGAATCTGGATAAGCCCCAGTGAGTGAAGTTCGGAGCACTGTGTGATGCTGTCACTCTTCAAAGCAAATACTTGAGTGTTTGGTAACACCCTGAAATGAGAAGTCTATCTATGCATTCTTCCCTCTGCAGCTGTCAGGTGCTTTAGCTGCTGGTTTGCATCACTGTAGCGAACTGGAGGACGTTAGGATAAAATCTGTTTCTCATAAGTGTGAATTCCTGTGAATAGCAATGATGAGAGATGATATTCTGTCTTCCAGGCCACTGGAACATGTGGCTCTAGAAGTGTTGGTACTGCAGTAATCACAGAATCATTTCCATTAGAAAAGATCTCTAAGATCACTGAGTCCAACCATTAACCTAATTACTCGGGGCCTTGGGCTGCTGCCACATTCTAGGGATGCCTTGAAAGCAGAGGTGTGGAAGACTCTTCCAGCGGATGATTCTCAGGCTTGGCAGGCGTGATGTGGCATTCAGTGTCTGGGCAGAATTGAAACGGGGATGGATTTGCCATGTGTGTTGGAGCCTGGTGAGATGGTGGAGTCTGTAGGTGACAGGAGCTGTTTATCCAATCCAATTGTTTTCAGAGAAACTTAGAGAACTGTTTTTGCCATTATCTAAGTTTACTGGCCAGCAGCGAGTGGAGAAGAGGCTCCTGTAGCCACTCATCTCTGTTAGACTTTCCCCACACTTCTCAATTAGACTGTTCTAAAAGAACCTTTTACCCCAGGACCACTTTGAACCACTTGTCTGGGTAGCGATGGAGCAGCCTCAGCAGGGGGAAGCTTATCTAACCTGCTCAAACCAGGCCAGTCTGGCAGCCCACGTGGCCTGAACACAGGCTCTTTATGCAATGCTCAGAGTTTTGCTCATATTCTCCAGCAGAAGCAGAAAGTGCTAGGGCTCACACACGCACGCAAATCAAACAGGGCATTTAAAAGTTATCAGAGATTTCCAGCCCACCTCAGCAGGGGTTTATTTTGGGTTAGAATCAAACTTTTGGTGAAGGTCTGGGTGATTTCTTAATACAAGTTTTCACTCATCCATTAAGTGGCACTTAAAAAGCACCGAAAGTCAGTGCTTGCGTTTCTTTCAGCCACCTTTTTGGACCAATAGAGCAGGAGGAGAAGAATAAGAACAAAATCATAAAAAAGTAATGAGACCTTTGTTCATGTCAAAGAGCTCTCTGACCGTATATATTGCAGATGTGGGTAAGATAAATTCCCTAGCTGGAGAGATAATAAAATAAAAACCATGCTCCCAACAAGAGACAGGCTGCTGAAAATTCAAGGAGGGAGAGTTGCGAAACGGTACATGTCAAATTGCTGGCCTGGATTTCAAATGCCAAAGATAGTTTATGTAAAGCCTTGCTTTGCTGTAAAATGTAACACTATCCACTGGCTAGCCTCAATGAAGCTTGGTCCCAGTTGTTTCAAAAAATAAATAAACTAAAAATCTTCTTCCAGCCCATTAAAGCTGATTTATGTTTTGCCTGTAAGATTCCTCTGTGCTGGATCTTGAGGGACTCAAATTTTAAAGGGGATTACCTCACTTTTAGCCAATCTGGGTTCTCATTCATAGACATCCCAGGCTCTCTTTGCAGTGCCCAGACTTTGTCTGCCGAGACCAAGAGGGCATTTCCATGCCGAATTATTGAGTTGGCATAGGATTTTAGATGTCTTTTAATTCTCTTGTTTCACTTCAGGGTTCTCTTTTTGGTTTAATAATCAAATTGCTGATGGGAACAGCTCTACTGACAGCACATCAGCACAAGGAATTCCATCTATTCCTATGGTAATGGCAGTCAGTGAATTCACCAGAGGGTTCTGAATCCAACAGGTACCTTTCAGATGCTCCAGGAGCCTCAGTTCTAAGTATTCCTCTAATGCAGTACTAGCTTTTTCCATGGTGGACATTCATTCTATTTCCTATGGCTGTGAAGGCTGTGGTCATTTATTCTTCTTTTTTGAAGCAGCTTCACTGAGCAGTGTGTTTTTAGGGTAAATCTCACCATTTATTGCAGCTTCATTTTCACATCTGACATACTGATGGCACTGCAAGGCTCTCTGGTACTGAAGATTCTGGCTTTTATTTTTTTTTGTTGTTGTTGTTGGTTTTCTGGTTTGTTTTTGGGTTTTTTTTTGTTTGGTTTTTTTTTTGTTGTTTGTTTTTGTTTGTTTGGTTTTTTTGGGGGGGTGCTTTGGTTTTTTGTTTTGTTTTTTTAGCTTTTCATTCATACCAAGACTTGGGAATCATGTACTTTGCTGAAAGAAGCAAATTGCCTCCAGTCTCACTGCTGCCTGCCATGGAAAGGCTGCAGGTGTAGGAAAAAGGTGAATCCACTTGGTAAAGTGGAAACCAGTTTGCTTAAAGTGGGTTTTAGAGGAAGGACTTTCCTGGCCACACCTGGTTCCAAGTTTACAGGGCCATTTGTGGCTCCTCTGGGATTACAGTGATACCAGGTTTGAATAGGGCAGTGCTGGAGCACCATGGAGGCACCTCCACTCTGTCTGTGCTGGCAGCCAGGGTGCTCAGAAGTGATCCTCACTTGGCCTCCAGTGGGAAGAGTCATGTTCCATTTGGGTGGGACTAAAGTTGTTCTAAATGCTGTCAAAGACCTGGTACCCAGTTCAGAGGAGATTGTTGGCTGCCATCCAACTGCCGTGTGTCTTTAGCTCCTGTTCATGTTTCAGTTTTTCTTACTGGGGTGGAAGACCTGGAAACTTAATTTTGAATAATCTAATGGTATTTAGAAATGCAGTTATTGTGCAATAATTTATCCTAGGAGTGCACCTGGACTTTGTTTCCCCACTTCAAGCAGTCAGAGTCTTTCCTCACTGTTCTCTATGTCAGTTTTGGTGTTTTCTAGTTTTTTTTCCTTTTTTTTTAATTTTTTTTTTTTTTTTCCTGCTGCAGATGTGTCGAACCAAGGTGATTGACCTGAATGATGGTGTCTCCCAGTATGCCTGGTATCCCTGCACTGCCAACTTCCAGTACTCCCACATGACACAGACCATTTTCTGGCTGAAGGTAGGAAGTGCACACATCATTCAGAAGTTTCCTCTTTTCCTGCCTCTGCAAAGATTCACCAGCAGGCAAAATATAGTGGGCTAGCCTTCCCAGGGCCAAGCTGCTCCTTTCTCAAGTATGTTTAGAGAAAAACAGCAAAACAGTGTCTTGGAGCGCTGTCTAGAGAGTCAGTAGAGAAGTCCCCTCGTGTGTGACAAGGCTATTGAATTTCTGAGAGGGTTCATCTTCAGGGCTGTTTGACTTGAGTTTATCTTTGTGTAGGAGAAATTGGAAGAGAAGATTTCTGTGTGACCTGGGATGGGAATTCTTCTTTTAAAAGTTCTGGACTGACTCCTGGGGGTTTTTTTTAAAGCCCACTGCAATTCTCCACCTCAGGCTTTGTGGGTTTTGTGTTTTCCCAGGCTTACTTTTCCCAGCCTATGGTGGCTGCAGCAGTCCTTGTTCACTTGGTCACTGATGGGACCTACTACCTGGACCAGAAGCAGGAGACCATCGGTGTGCAGCTGTTTGACACCAAAGAGCAAAGCCACGATCTTGGTAAGACTGGGTTGTATTAAACTCCCTCTATACTGCTTGCTTGGTCTGGTGACACACCTGTTCACGAGTACTCCTTTCAGAATGAGACAAAAAAAAGGTGCTTGCTCAATGCTCCAAGCCCTGAGTGTCACTAGAGTTTGTTGAAAACGATGTGTTATTTTATACAGACATTTCTCCATTGCTGTTCCCTGTGTGTTCATAGGTGAGAGGTGATTCTAGTGACTCTTCAGTCACTAAAATCAGCACTATCTCAACACTTCACACCCAGCACTGCCCTGCAGAGACACTGATGGTGCTACAGATGAGCCCCTGGGAGCAGGCAGTGGGGGACCTGCACCAGCTGCTGCAGCAAAGGCTGCTGCTCTGTTCCACGGGGAGGGCTGGGTGATCTCTAGTCAGGGAGGCCTCCAGAGCATTTACTGGCCAACATGCCCCAGGTAAAGTATTTCATGTGGGGAAGGTCCAAGCCCAGGGCCCTGCCAGGCTCCTGGCATGGCCTCAAGCAGATGTGCCTGACAGAGGCAGGACCTCGTGCTGAAGTGCCAGCATTGGCAGGTTTTGTCTCTACCCTTGGCACAGGGCCCTAAACTGGGGAAATTGTGTCTGGTGAATTGATCCAGGCTGCATTTGAGCTCCAGAACCCAGAAACTCTCCCTAGCTCCCTACTCTGTCAGGGTAGGACTTGCATAATCCCTTTCCAGATGTTCTCTGCCTTTTTTTTTTTTTTTTTTTTTTTTTTTTTTTTTTTTTTTTTTTTTTTTTGGGGGGGGGAGCGCGTGGGCT
>VWZN01011568.1:355750-382987 GCA_013396955.1 Regulus satrapa | reverse complement strand
AAAAAATTTATTTATTGTTTTCAGCAGAAGTTCACCTCACTGCTGGAGATGTGCTGTAAAAACGACACTCTTTATTTTCACATTGCTTCCTTAAACCCAATATAATGGCCTGGCTAGCTCTTCTCTTGTGCTTTATTGCTCGAATTATTATACTTTTACTATTTCCTGTGTAGCCTCCCGCAGTGGACGGTGAAATTGGGTGTACAGAAGCAGAGGTGTAATTTCCCACCCCACAGTCACTCGAGCAGCAAGAAGTCCTGGTGTGCTGTGGCTGTCTGTAACAGTGGTTCCCCAAAAATCAGTGTTTTGGGGTTTTTTTCACTGGGTAGGAAACATCGGCTGCAGGTCACCCATCCATGGCAAAGTAATTTGTGGGAAGTGCTGCTTGTCCTTGGTGGCACTTCCCTGCCAGGTTCTCCAAAACTGTCCCCTCCACCACCCCTCCTGGTGCCACTGCTCCTCTCCTGCAAACTGCAGGCAGGAGGCAGGAAAGCCCAATTCACCCAACCCAGCTGTCAGAACTGTGCACTTCAGGAGTTTCCATCTCGCCAATCCACCACTAACTCTGTGTTCATACCGAAGACAAGTCCCCCCTGGCTGCCCACAGCTCTCCAGTCTTCTTGCCTCACACTGTCACCACGTCGTGCTATCTAATGAGTGTAGCAAAAAGATTTTCCTTTGCTTTCTTTGGTTAGACCTTGGTCACTGCTACAGCTTCAGAATTGCTTCTGCAGGGGAGATGTTGGGTTTTCCTCCATCTCTACGTGTGCATATCTGGGTGTTTGACACTAGACCAAGACCCACCCCAGGCCACCACACCATCACCTGCTCTGGTCCCTATGGAGAGGTTCCCTTTGAGCTGCACCCTTTGCTGCCCCAAACAAGCCCCAGGGATTCATAACCTACTCCAGCTCTTCTCTTTGTCTTGTTCTCGCCTGCTGTCAGCTTCCCCAACAAGAAATGAGGAAGATAAATCTTCAGCAGCAGAACAAATGCAGCCGCTCTTTAAAACTCTGGGGTGTTTTTTTTTGTTTTTTGGGTTTTTTTTTTTTTTTTTCTTTTCATAAGGGGGAAAAAAGGGTTTCCTCGTCTCTTTTTGTTGTGAATTAATGCAGCTTTCTCTTTCCCGGTTCGGCCGCCTTTCCCCTGCCCTGCATTCTGTCATTAAGCACAATCTCTGTCAGCTTGCTTCGGGTGAAATTAATGAATTTCTCACAGAACTGTTAATCATAGAAGCTTTGGTCCATGACATGTGTTATAATTCAATGGGTTTTTAACCTTCGCCCCGTTTTGGTAATTGGCAAACAGCATCATTTGGCTTTTATTAAAGTGGAAGGCAATGCATTTTCTTTGTTTGCCTGGACAGACTCTGGCAAGGAGACCTGTGGGGCTGCTGACGCCCAGGGACATGGTCCCACTTCCAAGCTGGCAGGGTGACGGGGCTTTGAGAGCTTTATCAGTTCAATATGGACCCCCCGGCAGGAACGGCTCACACCACGGGGCGCAGGCAGGCTGGAGGCAGAGCCCATCCCCAAGGAGAATTTGCCCTGACAGTGATAGGGACAGTGAAGGGGCCTCGTGCCTCTCCTTTCCCTGGGGCTCACCTTGTGTTGGAGCAAGGGTTTTCTGTAAATCTCTGGATTTAGCTTCACTGTGACCCTCTCAGTTTGAAGTAGGGGCTTGCAGGGATCGCTGTCAGTGTCGAACCCAGCAGTACTGAGGTGACATTGCTGAAGGGACCGAGGGTGACACTACTCATGTTGTCACTCTCATGGATCAGATTTGAAGGCAACATCTTTTTAAGAAAGAGCTCGGTCCTTCTTCCAGTCAGCACAGGTTCACCAGTTCCCATCCAGCCCCATGGATTTGGGTAGATATTCAAGATTTTTTGTTAATACAAGGGGGCAACTTGCTTAACTAAAGACTGAATAAGACAAAGTCATTGCCTTTTTTTTTTCTTTTTTTTTTCCCCCAGCAAGAAATATGGCTAGCAGCCCCTGCATATATTTTTGGATTAGAGAAAGAGAACCTGCTCTTGCTTTCAGAGTAACCTCTAGAGAGGAGAACACAAACCCATTGCAATGATAAATATGTTAAAAAAACCCTCAGAAGGCAACACATGTGTGAGTTGTGTGGATGGTAGCATAGGACAAAACCAAATTGCACTTCAGGTCTGGAGTCCAGGCTGGCCTAGACTATGGAAAAGGGATTTTTTTTTTTTTTTTTTTTTTTTTTTTTTTTTTTTTTTTTTTTCTGTGGGTGTGNTTTTTTTTTTTTTCTCTCTGTGTCCAGGAAATAATGCTGTGGCCTTTCTCCTAAAAAGTGCCCAACATGAGCTTTTAGGCTCACCTGAGCTTAGATATGTGTCAGAACCATCACAAAGGAAACAAATAATTAAGGCACCATGTTAAGATGAGTTCTTGGAAAAGCGCTTGACCTCGGGGTTAGGAAAAGAAAGTTTGGCTGCTGTAAGCTTTTCGAAAGAGGAAGTCCTGGATTGTTTTTGTGTGAGGAAGGAAGAGCTCCACTTAATTGTTATAATTTTCTATAAACATGTTAAAATACAAATGTTTCTAGGATTGTGCCACTAAGGCCCCAATTTAGCAAAGCCCTGTGGTATTTGCTTACATCCCCCTGTAGTCAAATCTATCAGTGGGACTTAACTGTGCTTTTGAAGTTAAGCACATATTTAAGTGCCTTGCTGAAATGGGGCCAATATTGGCACAGAGAAATACAGACTTAGAGCCTAATGACTGAGCTCATTTAGATTTGGGATGGGCAGAATGGATTTGAATAAAGTAAGAACTGGCTCAGAACTTCAGGCTACATGTGAAGCTAACAGAGTCCAGGGCTTTTTACATCATGGAAACAGTCTGCCTTGATCTGTTTTGAGCATGCAATGGAATGTGTGCAAGAAATCCACTGCTCCTTGCACTCATCTCAGTGTGAAGATATTGTTTTAGGAAATTGTACACTGCCAGGGCAAGAAGAGGAACAAGTGAATCCTGAAGGGGACGTAGTAAAATAAACACTCGTCAGGGAACATCCCAGGCACCAACACTTGTTCAAGTAAATCAATAGAGTGGTCCTTGGGTCCTTTGTGTAGCTTTGCTCCAGACTACTTTGTACTTTGGTAAGGATTTTTGGGAGGTAGGATAGACCAGGGATGATTTAAATAGGCAGTTTTGATGAAGTCACGTGATTCTGACTGCAAGGAAATGGGATAAACTGTCCTATGCCAGGAGTCAACATGAGTTAAAGTGATTTCATTCTCAGATGATCTTATATTGTTTCTTTCCTGAGGAATGAACATTTTCTGGAACATGTGATGATTGACCACTGCTAAATGGCAGTACCCATGGCAAGAGCTTCTGTAATCCACAAATGGATATGATGGGTGCTTTGTCTAAACTTCTTACTTGGAGATACTAATTTCTCCTTCCTAATTCTGCATTTGCAGAGCTCAGTTCAGGATCATGACTTCAAAATTCATTGGGATTTATGGCTGACAGTAGCTGATACCAAATTGGAACCAGTAGCTAGAGAACCAGAAATATTTAAATTAGAAACATTTGGTGGCAGTGGTTGTTTTTTTACAAAAAGTGAATGGTTGTATTGTTTGTCACTGAAGTCATTCATATAGAGTTACAGACAGAGAGAGCTGCCCAGATGATCTGCTAACCAAGGCATAATCTGGAGCCTGGAGGGGGTGGCTAAAAATGTTCCCTGGCCATTTCAGAAGACCACAAGGGGACTTGTAAACAGAAAGAAGAACATCACAATAAGTGTTTCTTAATGCCTTTGTCTGTGGTGTTTCAGTTCTGTAGGACTTCTAAGCCTAGGCTTGCTCATCTGGTGTCCTGATCTGAACTCCAGAAACCAGATTATTTTTCTCCTTTACATTGATGGAAATGAAAAGCGATGCCACTGACTGTGGTGACGTTGCTTCAGATTTCCCTCTGTACAAATTACAAGGGTTTCCTTGGGCTCATCCTTCCCTCTGAAGCCATTCAAGGCTGAATTCAGTGCTACACTAATTCCCATAAGTATTAGAATAAATAAGTTTGCTATTTAAAAAAAAAAAAAAAAATTCCGACTTTGATGAAAGAAGGTTTTCAGATTTTGAGGCAGTTTTGCAATGGGCAGTCGAGGTTTGCAGTATGTGCTTCTGAGAGTGGATTGGCAATAGTGCTCTTTTTTCCCCCCAGTGAGTCAACTTCCTCAGCACTGCAGCCCTGGCACAGGAGACACTCGTGCTGCAGCCTCACCATCTGAGAAATGGAGGGGAGCAAAGTGAGACCTGGCCCTCATGGGCCAATGTAACTGGAACATGTAACAGGGAGGGTTCTACAAAGCATCCTTTGTCATTGACACTCTCACACAACATCCAGCTTCAGATATTCCTGCTGATGACAGCTGAGAACTTACACAGCAGTACCTTGAGGCTGGTGGGCTTAGGAAGAGGTTGGTAGGGTCCTGCTCTGCTCTGACCCACAGGGTGTGAGGCTCGTGGTGTGCGACAGAGTATGTAAAGCCTGTGGTTCACGCCCCTGGGTTATTAGTGTTGGGCAAGGCAATAGCACCTGGCTGTTCTCCTCACCTCATTTCTCTTAGGTGATGGCCACCTGGGCACGAGGATGTGCTGCTGCTGCTGCTGCTCCATCCCCAGTCTTATTGATTCTTACGGAGTGAAGTCCATGGCAGTTTAAATCTGTACGCCAGGCTGTGAGAGGGCAGTGACTGGAACATGCGTGAAATCCTTGGCTAGTGGGAGGGGGGGGGTTGGGGGGACTGCCTGAAAGCAGGACCACCCTGGACAGGCCAGCTCTGGCAGAGGATCATCCATTCTGCAGAAGTGACGAGCATCACCACTGTGCTGATAGCCAGGGCCTTGTTGTGTACAAGGGTATGGAGTTGGCCAACACAATGGGGAATTCTCCTTCCTGAGCTCTGTCAGCAGCGATGCTTTGTGCACCACAAGGAAATAAAATATTTCTGAATGTAGAAATTGTTTATGGCTCATCACACTCCAGGGAAGGGCCAACACTGAACAAGCAACCCTAAATTACAAGCAGTGGGCACTTCCCATACAGCACTAGCCTGGGACAGAGAAATGAGTTGTGCAGGTACATAAATACTGTCATTTAATCTGATCTAGAGCTCAGTAGAGACATGTGCAGATGCACTTCTCTATCAGTAACATGGGGATAACAATACCAGCCCAGGTGTCTTGCAGGGGTGTCACAAAAATTAATTAGATAATGTCTGCACAGTGCTTTGAACACAGCAAAACACCACGTAAATGCTAAGTCAGTGCTTACTAAGCTGAACAGGGCTTTGCTGGCTGTTAACCTTTTTTTTTNCGAACAGGGCTTTTCTTGCTTTTTACCCTTTTTTTTTTTTTTTTTTTTTTTTTTCTAGTAGACAGGAATAACTGTTTGTAAACTCTTTCAAAATATATGTATTGATACATTGCTTTCCCTTCTTTCTATAATTTTCTATTTCAAGTATTTCCTACCCAAGCAGATGGTGAAATAAGTCAACATTTTCTCTCCTCAGAACTAATTTAACCATATTAAAATTTAATGAATTTCCAATTTCAGAAGAGACATACCATTTTGTAGGGGTCCTTATCCCAGAAATTTCATCTCTAATCCAGAAACTCTTAGTACATAAAATCGTGGAATGATTTCTGTTCAAGGGACCTTTATAGGTCATCAGAAATAAACAGGGACATCTTTAACTAGATCTGGTTGTTTAGAGCCCTGTCCAGCCTGGGCCATGAATTTTTCCAAGGATGGAGCATCCACAGCATCTCTGGGCAACCTGTGCCAGTGTTTTACCAGCCTCATTGGAAAAATACTTCTTTCCTGTCTATAGTCTAAATCTCCTCTCATGCTTTAAGACCTTCAACATTTTCACTGCTGTTTTGTTGAGGGACTACCCCATACTCACATTTAAACATGTACTATAGTGTTTGACTCAGGTCATCAGAGATGGTGAAAGATTTTATGCCAACCAGACATCTCTGTGTATATAAAAATTAAACAAAAATATCTTTTTGCAAGTTGTGCTAAATGTTACAATAATTTTCCAGAGGGAGAACAGACAGTTTCCATGGGGGAAAGATTTTATGGATGGCAGGACAGCAATTGGAGAGATCTGAAATGACAGCATGCTGCTGCTGAGCTTGATAAGAGCTTATCAACACAGCTACACAGCTGATGTTTGGTGTTCCTCGTGAAGAGGAATAAAATGAATGTGACCATTTCAATCGAGCTTCTCAAAGATAAGAGTGTCTATCACAGAAACCCCTCCTCGCATGTGCGCACTTATCACTGCCAATATCAGCACTCCTGAATTCAGCAGATTTAAAATTGGATGGGGTATGAGGATTGCTCTTGGAGTGAGAGTGTTTTCACAGGAAAGATGGATGGATGGATGGATGGATGGATGGATGGATGGATGGATGGATGGATGGATGGATGGATGGGCATTAATACAGGAGTAGGGAGGTTATAGTGCAGTTGAATATTGCAGAACAGAAGGTACTTCTGCAGAATTGGAAGGCTTTTCCCTTTTGCTACAAAACCTGTAATTTGCTGCCAGTGTCATCACTGTGCCCACTGCCTCTGTCCTTCAGCACATGCACCAAGAGGCTCTGGAGCCCTTTCCTGAGCTGGGCTCAGAGCGCTCTGAACAAAGAGTCTGTCAGTCAGACACTGCTACTGTGGGATGGACTAAAATAGTGGAATAACAAATAACACTACCACTCCCTGTCTCCCTGCCAGCTGTGTCCACTACTCCTGTGAAGCCACCGACTGCCAGAGGCTGGAGATTGAGAACGCGGTGCTGAACTGCACCGGCGGCACCGGCTGGGACAACGGCGCCCAGTGCAACGTCAGCTGCAGGACTGGCTACATCCTGCACATCCACAGAGATGATGATCTCGTCAAGAGCCAGGTTTGTCCTGCTGGGGCAGGGTTGTTTTTTTTTTGTTGTTTGTTTGTTTGTTTTGGTTTGGGTTGGGTTTGTTTTGGTTTTTTGGTTTTTTGGGTTTTTTTTTTTTTTTTTGGTTTTGGGGGTTTTTTTGGGTTTTTTTTGTTTTGTTTTGTTTTGTTTTTTGTGATGCACAAGACTGAGATGAGTAAACAGCTATGAAGAAATGGAGAAATTACTCAGGCTAGACCTTAAAATCTCAACCCAGCTTTGGGACAAGGTCTTATCCAAATGCTTGTCATCAGAACAGGAACCCGTTGACTCTGTAGGAAGAGTTACTGGCAATGAGCGAAGCTCAGATGTTCCCCAAATTTAGAAATTTTCAAACCAAAACATTTGTGTTCAGTCCTTCTTTGATTCCAGTGGCTCTACCCAGCCAAACAGTGGGGTTGGTGTTTGGGGAGTAGGGTGTTTGTGGTTTTGCACAACCAGTTTCTGGGCAAAATACCTGATTTTTAGTCCTTGGATTGAGGATGACAACGTATTAACTCCTTTACAGTGTTTCAGTCCATGTGCTCCCAACCACACCCTGAAATGTATAGCATGGAGAGCACAGAAGAAGCCCCCAAACATTTTTGCTTCCAGACAAATCACGAAAAACCTCCCCCAGCTGAGCAGGAAATGCTCCCCATCCTCTCTAATACATGCATTAATGATCCAGTCCTACAAAAGCAGCATGTCTTCATGCAGTGAGGGAGGTATTGAGGAAAACTAGCCATTTGTGTAAGCATGAAAAAATAAAACAAAACAAAAAAAAACCCACAAAAAAAAACCCCCCCAAAAAACCCCCCAAAAACCCCCAAAAAAAAAAAAACCCAACAAAAAAAAAAAGGCAGGTGCTTTGTGCTGGGGGAGGTGGAAGAGGTGCACGTGCAGTGTGGGAGCAGGATGCTGGGGTAGGGGACGCAGGACTGACACCCCACTTAGTGCCCTCATCTCTGAGTGAGCCATGGGGGTGGTTTCCCCCATCAGCACCTTCTCTCCCTGGCTGTGGGGGCAGCACTCACATCTGGGGCAGGACTCACATCTGGGCCGGGGCAGCCACACTCAGCAGCCTGTCTGTACTTGTGAAATACTGTGTTCTTCATGAGCTCGCAGAGGGGGGAGATGGAGTGGAGAGGAATGAGTCAGCCCTTTCAACTCAATTACAAAACAAATACAGGACCCCGCGAGCTGGGCCTCTTCCATCTTAATTGGCATCAGCACCAGAACCCCAGCTCCAGCTGAGCATTTTTACAGAAGAGAAAACCAGTTCTCAAAACGAGCCTGAATGGCTGAACCAGGAAATTGTTGGAAGGGATCTGTGCATGGGGTACATGGAGCACACAGGGATCACAAACCAAATAAAAGAGCCTGAGCATGCTTCACAAGCCCTGCATTATTTAAATGCAAGCATTACCTTTTGGAGAGGCTCGGCCAGCTGGGCATGGTTTTGCTGGGAGAAGTTTGGTTTCAGAGCCTTGATCAGACTCATATGACAGGAGCAGAGGATTTTAGCACCCCTCGCTAACGTGATTCACTGCCTATTACAACATGCTTCCTCTCACCCTGCTCTGCTATTGCACTTCGTTGTCTTTTTCCACCAATAAAACCCCCTGAGGCCAATGGCTTTGTTTTGCTCAGTGCTGTGCATTGGCTGTTCAAATCAGAGAAGGAGTGGAGCATCTTAAAGGTACCCATGACCAGCTAAGCACATTAAACACATGCTTTTAGAGTTTTATTAGTGTGCTTCAGAGATCCTCTGGAAAGGAACAGACAGTTTCTGTCACTACCATCTTGATTTATTTCTTTGTGTCAGGGGCTTCAAACTAGAATGTGTGGAACATGTAGGCAAGAACTGAATTATCTGAGAAAGTCCAGAACCCATGCTCTGGATTTCTCACACCAAAAGGTGTTGTGCTTCTTCCATATTTGCTGCCCAGCTTCAGTTCCTCTTCCAGTCACAAGCATTTGGGGGTTAGATCAGAGCACACAGGCTGTTGTCTGTGGCCAGAGGGCCTTTCTTTAATGGCTGGGGAGCCTTGCACACAGCTATTCCTTGTTTCATTTTTGTAATTTCATTGGTTATTTAACTTGTTTGACTGATTTGAGGGTCTAGAGATACTTTTTTTTTTCTTTCTCATTTAACTGTCAGTGTGTGGGGCTGCCTGAGGAAGAGGAGGCAGAGGAAGAAGGAAGTATCTTTGCACATTTTGCTGTTTGGTGTTTCACATCTCGGGTAGGAAGGAGGCTGGACTGAGGTGCAATGTCTCAAAGAGCAGACTGACCATCAGTAGCCCATGACCACTGCATGCTGGTGAAGGTGATTCACAGACCAGTGGAAACACCTTAGTTTAGCATGTGAACCACATTTGTCTTCCCTATTTAATTGAAAGACAGAAAAAAGGGGCACAAAAAGAGAATTAAAAGCAACATTTTCAAAAGCACCTCGGTGATATAGGGGCACAAGTCACATTTCAAATCAATCTTATACATCTAAAGGGTCTTTGAAAATCTTCTTAACAGTTTCTGCACTTTCTAGACTCTGTCTTCTGAAACCACCATTTAAATCAGTTTTAGGGCAAAACATTCATTCATTCCCTCTCTGAGAAGCTCACATTCCCAAATTCTGTTAAAACCCTTTAAAATCACCAAACCCTAAAACTCGTCAGCACTCTGTGTAGCAGAAAATGCTTGCTGCTTGAAAACAAAAAAAAGAAAGCTGAGCTGTTTACAGACTCTTGGGCTCTCTCTCTCATCCTCGTTTAGGGACTTACAACAACAAAGGGGCTTGCATAGTGATGGAGCAAAATCCTTCATGTATCTTTCTCACAAAGAAGATCTTGGGGNCTCCATCACTCTTTCTTGTCTTCTTCCTCTTTTCCCCCTTTGTCTTTCACGGCTTTCCTCCCCCTTGTCCTTCACTGAAAGCCCCACTCATTCAGTTACTTGTTGTCATCTCTCCTTGAAGCTACCACCACTGCTGCTCTGGTCAAGAGGTGTTATTTAAAACCCAGCAGCTCCCTAATGTTGTGCAAAGGCATCATCAATCATGCCAGGAAAAGAAAGCGCGGCTCATGTGGGTTCAATTAGAGGCACAGTAGTGGGCAGAAGTGGAAGAATACTTAGAGGGGAGGGCACAGCTGTTCATTTTTAAGGAGAGGAAACTTCACACGTGAAGCATCGCTTGAAGAAGGAGCTGGCTGGGATCTTGGGCAGCAGGAAGGAGACATGAATTCTCCCAGGCTGTTAAAAGTCCAGAGAAACAAATATTTCTGGCAGCAGATTTGTTTAAGTTTGCATCCTCTTCACTGTACTGCACACTGTATCTTTGGAGGCCCCTTTTCTCTCCCCCCCTTTTTCCTCCTTGCCACCCTCCCTCCTGGCTTAAGCCTCTTTTGGAAGGCAGGACATGAAGGGAAGCAGTTGCTGTGATGCCAGTCAAAGCAGCACAAAGTGCCCAAAGTGACAGCTAATAAACCAGATGAGAAAGCCAAGTGCTTCGTGTGGGCTGCTGTGAGCTGGGTGACCTTGTCAGATCAGACAGGCGAAACAGGCACGTGCCTGCTCCGCTCCGGGTGGGAGAGCTGCAAAGGCAGAGGCAGATGCTGCCACTAAGACCCAGCACCAGATCCAAGGGCTGAGTCTATCAGAAATACCTCCAGGGTGTGGCATGGAGCTAGGGAGGGACAGGATCCTGCTCAGCAGCCAGGGGTGCTGTCCCTGGACACTTACAGTGGTCCCACCCTCAGGTGTGGCATTGAAAGAGGGGAAAGGTGAAAGCTGGTGGGTGCCATCAGCAATAATTTGATGGTAGGTTTGTCCTGTGTGCTTCCAATCAGAGCCACTGGTCTTTGTCTCCCTTGCAGGGAATGCTCTCTGCTGTGTCCTGCTGCAGAATTACATGTGCTTCAAGTGATGACATGATAGACATGCTCTAAAATGTGCCATTATTATGTCTGACCTTGAAAACCTCAGCTTCCATCATACCAAACGTGGAACAAATTACTGGGAAAAGCTGAGTAGCCAGGGTCTTGCCTCCATAGGCACAGCTTCTCTGCTTGGGAATGGAAGAGGGAAAGCCATAGGGGTCTGAGAGGACTCTTAGAGATTAGCTATGGGGTTTGTGGGGAAAGTACCATGGGGAAAAACTGGGAGGTGAAAATGTGGAGACACTAATTGCTAACACTTTGGTATCAAAGTCCAGAACAGGAGCACAGACCAAGGGCAATGGAAGCATGGCTGTGGAGAGGGATCCCTTCCAAAGAGAAGGGATCCCAGATCCGTGGCATTTCCAGCAGGCTCTGGTGTCCTGCTGCTTTCTGCTAGCAAAGGCCACAGGCTGCAGCTGAAATACTCTCACAAGTGGTAGCTTGAGCAAAACATTCCTTTTGTAAGGTGTGACTGTCATGCACAGATATTTCTTCTGTTTAAGTTTTTGTGTTATATTCTGGTTTCTGAGTTTTCACTCTTTATTTGGTGTTCTGCAGAGCTACATCTGATGTGCAAACCTGTCATTAGAGAAACTTCCTCGTGCACCACACTGTGTCTCAGCAGCCAGCAGCAGCTAGTAGGAACACTCATTTATTCCTAAACTAGATCACAGCAACACCAATAACTTTATTCCTGGAGCTGAATCTCTTAGTTGCCCTATGTTCAGCATGGATCCAGTATCCAACATGAAACTGTGCAAGACCCATGTCTTTTCCATAACATTTGGATAGCCCCTGACATCATTAGCTTGAGTTTATTGACATCAATAGCGTGGGTTTATGTTTTAAGTTCCAGCAGCCACAGTGCTTCTGTGTTATTTGATGATAGCATCTGTTAAAGAGAAATGGAGGCTTTGCTGGATGCTGGAGCAGCTCATCCTGGAATGGTTTGTAAGACATGGGAATACACTGTATTACCACTTCTCCTGTGGCCATCACACTGGAATCCAGCAGCCCCCTGGAATCTTCAGGACATCAACTGCCTACAGTTTGCATACACTTTTTAATGGTCCAGATATTCTGATAAGCAACAAAGGCAGAATTAACACCCACTGGGGAGTGGAATGACTGGGAATGAGAACACAGTATCACTTCACCTGATGGCTCTGAGTATCCTGGAATGTGCTACTCTGAGTTTGTAGAAAAGACATTTTTTTCCATCAGCAGTGCTCCCTGTTTAAATAAACTCCACGGTCTAGAAAAGGGGTTTTGTGCCCACTTGGGAAGTGTCCAGTTTCTCAGCTCAGGGACTGCTTTTTCCATTCTGAATGCAACCATATATCAAAGGGAGACAGGTCTGAACTTCTGTTGAAACCATTAGGGTGTTTTTGCAAAAAGGGAATCCAGGTCCCTTTGATGTGTGTTAGAAAAATTCCCTTTCCTTTTATAAACCCAGATCAATGGCCGGCGGTGCAAATCTCCTGTGAGCATACCAGCCCTGAATAAAATATTCCCTGGAGGCAGAGGAGTGTTGCTGTATGGCTTGGTCAGATTCCTCACCAGTATCTTCCCCTTCTCATGTTTGGGTTTCTCACATTTCTTAACCTTTGTCCCTCTCTTTATTCTGGTGTGGAGGGAAGAGTTAGACTCTTCACTTCTGGCTTTTAATAATTTTCCATTTTTAATTAGAAAGTGGATATGTTGTTTACTCAGTTCTCTCTGCCAACATCTGTTTGTCCTTCAGTTACCCAGTGAATTAATCTTAGCTTTAGATGGGTGGCCCCTCTACTTCCCCCCATTTTTCTTCTTTGCCCCTAGCACTCCAGGATTCCAGAGTGCTGTGCAGTTTGGATTATTCCTCAGATCCACAGAAGTGTTGTTTCTGTGTAGCTGTGACAGTAGAGTGAATTTGGGGGAGTCAGAGCACAGGCACTGACTCTGTGTACAACCTCTCAAGCTCCAGGTGCCCGTTATGGGCTGGACACTCCTGGGTCTGCCCGTGACAAATTCCTCCTGGAAAAGGTCCGTCCCTCAGGCATCCATGTCTGTGTGTCAGGACAGCAGGGCCCTGCTTCTCTGTGGAGCCTTGAGGCACTCTGCCAGAGAAGCCACAACAGCAGCTGTCAGTGTCTGCACACAATGTTGATGTGGCCCGAGGCACTTCCCCTGGGATCCCCATCCAAGGGTGACTGACACCTCTCAGGAGAGCCTGGGAGGAGAGTCCCAAATGGCTTCATGTCAGTTTGGCTTTTACTTCAAACCCAAGAGTGAGTCTGACTACTCGGAAGCTCAGGGGGATCCCCTTGGAGTGGCTCTGTCACCACAAAGGTGACAAGGATGGGGGACAGCTGTCAGCTCCAAACAGCTCAGGCTTGTGCTTCTTTCTGATGGCAGGGCAGGGCAGCAGGTTCCCTGCTTGTCTCAGGAGGCCAGACAAGAGTTTGGGTTATTTGTAGAGCTTCACTCTTTCTATGGAAGTGCTTTGGTGTCTCGCCCCAGAGGTGGCAGAAAATCCTTTCTCTGACACCGTTTCTTATGAGCCTTGGTGGGTTTGGCAGCCACTGTCCAAATGATGATGGTAGGGACCAGACATGGCTGTGCTTAACTTGTGAGCCAAAATAATGGCTCTTAGGCTTGAAATGGTTTTGATCTCTCCCTTGCTGGCTGTGGTGGCTGTAGCCATGTGTCTTTTTCCAGACTGAGTCCAGCATCACCATGACTTGCATGGATGGGAAGTGGAACAAGCAGGTGACATGTGAGCCCGTGGACTGTGGTGTCCCAGACCAGTACCACGTCTACCCAGCCACCTTCAACTGCAGCGAGGGGACCACCTTTGGCAAGAAATGCTCCTTCACTTGCCGACCTCCTGCTCTTCTGAAAGGTATTGGGGGTGTCTGCAGTGACCTGAGAGACACAGCTAACACAGACTGCTCCTAGGAATACATGTTCCTGTTGCTGTTGGTTTAGAATTATTCATGATATTTTAAGTAGGAAGAATTATGGGACTCTGTGGAAGGTTTATTTATATTAGAAGTTAAGTTCCTTTGCATCTCTCTATTACCTTGCTTTGACCTTTCCTTGATCGTGGCTGGCCAGGCAGTAATGACAGGGAATATTGCTTCCATACAACCAAAACACGGGAAAGTCATGGGGATAAATCAGATTGAACTCTCTCATCTTCTTTCTCATGCTTTGTCTATTTCCACTGTCTGTCCCCCTTCTATGCCTCCTCCATGTATTTGGAAAGTCGAGAGAAAACTAAAAAGCCCCACATCCCAATGGCACAGACCCCCATCAATGTTTTTTTTCTAATCCACCATCACCCTTCTCCTTTTCCACACTCATTTTGCCCTACTCTGACCTTCCTGTCCTCTTCTTGTTTGGCACTCTATATGTTTTTCTTTTTTTTTTTTTTTTTCTTTTCCTTTTATTTTTTCCCCTAGAAATAACACAGCTCACCCTCTATCCTTTCCTCCTCTATTTTTTTCCCTGCTACTTTTCTACTAACATCCCCATCCACTTCTCGGCACCATCAACTCTTCTGCTCACTGGCACATTTCCCTTCCTGATCTGCTCCTCAGGAAACCATAAAATTTTTAATTTGAAGGAACTTGTCCATCTTGTAGTGGAATAAACTTAACTGCTGTTGTCAACTCAGGTGCAAACACAGTATAAGCTTTTTCTGTACCTGTGGTATCTACTTTTCTGCTGAGATTCATTGAAAACTCCAAAAAGAAAGGCATGAGAAGTATTCTTCATTTCAGGGAAAGGCTATGTTGTTTCTTCATATATGAGCAAATGGCTAAATTGTTTTTAATTCTGATGGGAGATAACCAAAAACAGCCAACACACTGTCGAAGTGATAACTACTCAAAGATAGTTAAGGGAAAGTAAGAATACTTTTTAACAAAAACCTCCTGTTTATACACTTACAGGGCCATCTTCAACAAAAAGGCTTTTTGTTTTTGGGGTTTTTTTGGGTTTGTTTGGTTTTTGGGTTTTTTGTTTGTTGGGTTTTTAAAATTTTTTTTGTTTGTTTTTTTTTTTTGTTTGTTTTTTGTGAGTGGGCAGGGAAAAGAGTTACACTCATCATGACCAACAAGAGCTGATGGATGACTCAGGCAGGGGTAGCTGGAGGGATGACAACCATCCCCAGGTCAGGGCCGCAGCTCTGGTGTGTAGCACCACTTCACTCTTGTCCAGAAACACTGAGCTGTGAGGTAAAGGCACTGTTTGGTGTAGAGCCGTCACTGATGACTAATAAATGTTGCCACTAAGCTTCTGGAGAGCAGTGTTGGAATGACTCATGCCTAATTCGATCACTGACGTCATGACAGCCACTGTTGGTAATGTCACAGCTTATCGCTTTGCAGTGGCAAGTATGATATCACCACGGCTGGGGCCGGGAGCTGCTGCGTGAGTCAGAGCAGGGGAACATGCTGGTGCTCCAGAAAAGAGCTCCCTTCTGCACAAAATGCCTCTGCAATCATCTGCAGTTGGGGAGGGGAGAGAGAAATCCGGGGCTGATTTAATGCGGCTTCTCTTATCTTTGAGGGCAGGGCAGGAGGGCTCCTCCACATACCTTCCTGAGCCTTCCAGAGCCTTTTGTTTTCTTCTTTGAATTCCAGCCTCATGCCCCGGCTCTCTTCCTCCCCTCACAGAGAGATGGCATTGCTCCGGGGTTAGCAGTTTGTCAGTATTATTTCGGATAACTCCGAAGTTGGCTCACTGTTGAAAATATGCCTTGTGGGTTGAGAAGAGTTCCTGCAGCAATGCTCGGGGATTTCAATGGAATATTAGGGATTTTTGAAGGGTTAGTGGCTCATAGCTGTGCTTTGTTTCTTAGGAAAAGCTTATTCCTTTTCAACATATGGTATAAAATAACAAAGAATGTAAAATACACTGAGACTGGGCTACTTTTAGCTTAACCTTCTGAAGTCAAGTAGGTCATAGCAGAGGCAAATAGATCTATTGTACCTTTTACCTTTGAGGTGTTGGCCAAGAAAGCTTTCTGAGGAAAATGAGTCTCTAATGAGTATTATGAATCATATTTATCACAGTAGTCCCCAAGGACTGAGAGTCCCCAGCTGAGAATGGCTCCTCATTGTGTTGGAGTAGTGACTCTAATACTAACAGATGCTGCTCCAAAAGGTTCCAAATTGAAATAAAAGGGACAAATTCAGGGAAAAAGATATAACACAGAAGCAGAATGAAGAACGTGATGGCACCAAACCCTCTGTTAAAACTATGGCTTTGGAGAGGAGGGGGTTGGTGTATGAAACAAGTTTCCTTTCAGAAAGGAACAAAATAAGGAAGAGAAATACAAAAGATGACAAAGCCCGTGTGGCTTCCCCTATGCTATAGCATTTCCTGAAATAAGGACTGCCTGCCTGTCACCTGAAAGCAGAGCCCTTAATGATTTAATGACATCATCTGGAGCGAGAGAACGCATAGGACCTACGAATGTTCAGTGCAGCTGACTTTGTCAAATCAGCTGAGGGGCTTTTGATATCTCACGGGTGTAACGACATTTCAAAATAAAATTGTCCTGCTGAACGTTGTTAACTTTGCTCACTGTTCTTCTCAGGAAACAACAGCAACTTGACCTGCATGGAGGATGGGCTGTGGTCCTTTCCTGAGGCCCTGTGCGAGCTGATGTGTCGAGCACCCTCCGTCGTCCCCAACGCAGATCTCCAGACCTCTCGCTGCCGAGAAGACAAGCACAAAGTGGGCTCGTTCTGCAAGTACAAATGCAAACCAGGTTACCACGTCCCTGGATCCTCCAGAAAATCAAGGAAGTACGTGAAAGACTAAAGCTATGCCATCAGCCTGGTTCAGAAAGCCATGAGTTAAAATGATTTTGGGAAGGGGTTGTTTATCACAGACTCTGTGTGCCATAGGGAATAGCATGGAGCAATTCCTTCATGCATATAGCTGTGCAGTGTCAGTTTAGGCACCCAGCTCACTTAGGCTTCTTTGAAAATCCTGACCGGTGCTCAAAAAACAGACTTTACTTTAGAAACACCCCTTTGATATGCAGCCTGGGGAGTCCCCTTTGAAACCCTGCAGAAAAGGGTTAGTGCTGTCGTATACTTCTGACTCTGCACAAACCCACTTCAAACCAACCACAGCCCACAAGCCTGGGAAGCTGAGTTCTTGGGAGATGTGTCCAAGGCCAAAAGAGGAGTTTAGGCTGGGCAGCTCAATGTTGGTTTTGCAAATAATCGCTATTTTTGCTCAGAGACCTCATGACGCAGATTCACAACTTGTTCCCCAAGTGTTAAAAGCTCGAGCACACCCATCTCCTGCAACCTGCTAGCAGAGCTCAGAGGCTTTAGAGGCTCCCAGCTGACTCAGCCACTCACTAAATGTTGCTTTTTTCTGCACAAAAAGGCGAGCCTTTAAGATCCAGTGCACACAAGATGGCACGTGGCTGCCAGGTGCCTGCGTGCCCGTCACCTGTGACCCTCCACCTTCCAAGTTCCACGGGCTCTACCAGTGCTCCAACGGCTTCCAGTTCAACAGCGAGTGCCGAATCAAGTGCGAGGATGATGACAGCCAGTCGGTGAGTCTCCCTTACCCAAGTTACCTCAGCCCATACAAGCCTGGCTCTATCATATCTTCCCTAAGGACATTGATCTTGGAGAGGCCAAGGGACATTGGGCTCTTGCAAAACCAGGGAAATGCAGAAGGGAAAAAACATCATTAAACTTGAGGGAAAATAAAGTAAGTTGGACCTGTAAATATTATTTTTATTACAGTAATAACAGTATTAGCTATTACCTGTAGAGGATTAGAAGTGACTGACTTACTGTTCCTCGACAGTAAGTGGCAGAAAAGTCTGCCACAGTGGCTTTATGACCTGGCTAAAAAATAAGGAGCAACAAATGAAAGTAAGTAGAATGTGAGTTATCTACACTTATCCCATTTATTCACTCTGTATTACCTTGCTTTTCTGTCCACTTCTTACTGTTGTATGTCTGTGTGCCGTGGGATAATTTAACACCATAGGGATTACAATTTTTCAGGTG
This sequence comes from Regulus satrapa, assembly GCA_013396955.1. Classification (NCBI taxonomy): domain Eukaryota; kingdom Metazoa; phylum Chordata; class Aves; order Passeriformes; family Regulidae; genus Regulus; species Regulus satrapa. The sequence continues at coordinate 365,046 of VWZN01011568.1, read as the reverse complement.
AATTGTCTCTAAACATCCATGTTTTTCTGGCTGTGAAGGTGTCATTTGGCATCGGAGGTCAGATCCTCATCTGGCACAAATCAGCACATTGCCTTTGGCTTCCTGGGAGCTGAAATGAGAAGGTCTGGCCTCTACTATCTTATTTGAAATTCCTAGTTTTCCTCACCAGAGGTAATCACAGTTTTTGAGTTAAGTAACTTCTCACACAAGTGCTGCTGCTGCTCCCTGTTTGGGAAGAGAAAGTGGGGATGTGGAAGCTGCAGCTACTGCAGGCACTGCTTGGAGCAGGGAGTGCTCTGACAAGGGCTGTTTGATACCAGTCCAGAATCTGAGGACCTTTAAAACAGTACCAACCCTGCTCTAGGGCCAGTTATGTGAAAGGCACCTCTGGTGCCTGCTCCATATGTTAAAAGCCCCTGTTCCCAGTCCTCTGGCCTGCCTTCTCCACGGGGACAGCAGGCAGAGCCCCAGCGTTTCACATCAGGGCACCTGGAAGAGTTTTCCTTGTTTAAGACTTGGAGTGAGGTTATGAGCAGTGTGAAATGAGAAGTTGCAGGCATGGGTGCAGAGGGGGTGGGAGCTCTGGGACACAGCAGCTGTGGCTTTGTGCGTCCACCACTTGCTCAGGGGGGCAGCATGGCCTGTGCCGAGTTCCAGCACTGCCAGTGTGGGGAAACTGGGACCTCCAGGGCAATGGCAGCTGGTGGAACGGGCTTGTGTTTGCTTTTAAATGAGGTGAACACCAAGAGGAGCAAGCAGTGGAGTCAGGGTTACAGCAGTAATGAAGTGAGCTCTGGAAAGGGAGAGAGACAACTCTGTTCAGTGGAGGGAGAGGAGTGACTGCTCAGCTGCAAAAGCACCTTGGGCAAAGGAGCAGATAACATCTTGAGAAAGGGATTTACAGTGAAAAGTATTTTCAGATATCCCAGAAAATAGGCTACAGAAGAAGAGCAAGGACTCCTGGCACAAGCCAGAACCACTTGAGAGGTGTTAATTATTTAAGGATTAAACCCCACTAAGTCTCTCTCAGCTATATAAGGTGATAATACACGTTGCATCCAAGCAAGAAACCCAGCAGGGATTTTCACAAGAGATTTTGCAGGTCAGGGAATGATGGACAGTATGTTACTATAGCAATGGATATCCTGGGATCTCTGAGTATGTTGCTGAAACTATACAAGGGTACCCTCAAGCCAGCTCCAGGAACATAAATCAGGTTTCATGGCTCGTCTTTGTGAATCACGTTTGAACCCTGGCATGGAAATTGCAAGGGAAGTGCACCACACTTGCTAAAACAGCAAATTGTGTTCAATTATATTTTAGCAATTTATTCCTGACTTTGTCACCATGCTGAAAGATCATTACTTGGCTGCACACACAGCATCTCTTAATCACCAGTAATGGTCATTTAAGCAGGTACCTCCCCTGGCACCAGAGCAAGGGTCTTCCATTTCTGCATATTGTACACAAATCACATCAACAGTCAGATCTAAATTAATCAATCTCTGCCAAACTGGCCCTTAGGTGAGAATCACCAAGCTGGATCTCACCCTGAGTCCATCTGCTCCATTATTCCTTTCATATGATTTCCTTATTACTTCTGGCAATGGCCAGATGTCTAGAGAAGGGGAAACAGGGCCCACACTGTAGTCTGCTGCTAAGACCACTTTGCATCTCACTAAACATCGTGTTCATTAACAAAGCTGAGGGAAAAAAAAAAAAAAAAAAAAAAAAAAATTGGAAGCATTAAGATATTAAGGACGAGATTACCACTGAACGCTGAGCCATCTTCCATGCCAGTACCAGGGGCTTGTGGGGACAAATTCAGGGCAATGGGTTCCCTGTGCAACAATGGGTGTGAGTTGTGGGGCAGAGCTCCTCCAAAAAGTTCAGCAGTCCTGCAGGGATCCCAGCATGGACAGCACATTAAAGGATCCCCAAAGACACCCAGCACAGTGTCCAAGAGCAGGGTGGGTAGATTGTAGGCAACGTGTCTGGCATGAAAAACGGGTGAAGAGAAGCAGAGATCCTGCATGATTCTCCCACCCAGTAAGGCCCCCACAGGAGTTTTGGAGCCCAACCACACCAGACATCCTCCTGCTGAATGTCCCACATTGCCCCATGGCAGTTGGGCTCGCAGATCCCACAGAACAGCTTGTTTGCACAGAAATCCCCAATGCTGTGAGGACAGATCTGACAAAAGATTGCCTGTGCGCTCCTTTGTTGTTTCTAAAGGGCATGATATTTCCCCTTGGACTTTGGTATTCATTCTTCAGTATCATACAGAGAATCTCTTCTATAAGAGAAATGTCATATTCTATTCCTTGCCCATTCCCACAGCAGAGGATAGTTTAGTCCTTCCCACCTGCCTCTCTGCGTGTCCATCTCAGCCCCTTCGCCTGCTGTCACTCAAGGCAGCCAAGCTCTAAAGAGCACGTTCTGCCCTGCTAATCTCATGTCCCGCTCTCCCTTCCTCCTTCAGATGGCCATTGGGGATTCTTTCTTTTTCAAGACAGATGATGTAAGTGGTTAGAAAATGTGAAGAGGAAAAAGGGTGTCTGCATTCAACACCAGCCTCTCTGTAACAAGAAGGAAGGCAAACGGGATGAAGGCACCTTTATTGCAACAGGAGTGGGACTGTTGTAAGGTGTAGACCTTGCAAGGGGCTTGTAAAGACCTTGAATTGCACAGAAGAGATGTGTGTGTGTTTGTGGCACTGCAGGTTTCCTTTCTTTTATTCTTTGGAAGAAAAAACTCCTTGCCCCTCCCAGGGCTGAAAGTCCCAACCAGGGGCTTCTCCAGCTCCAGCAGAATTTTGCTCCCAGCTCAGCTCTGCTCGCTTCTCACCTCTCAGCCTATCCTTGCTATATTTGTGTCAGTCCTCATAAACTCCTTCCCTCATTCCCAGGGCCGTGGCAGCAACGTGATCCACTGCCGGAAGGATGGCACCTGGAGCGGGTCGTTCCACCTGTGCAGGGAGATGCAGGGACAGTGTGCTCTGCCCACCCAGCTCAACAGCCACCTGAAGCTGCAGTGCGCCGGCGGCTACGGCATAGGTGGGTGAGCGTCCCCGACACCTGTCCCCAGGTGGGAGCAGGCAGCAGGAGACCAGGAAGAGGATGGGGATGGCAGGGAGGGAGGAAGGAGCCTGCAAGTCCTTCAAGACACTTGCTGTGGACCTGTTTACCCAAGTGAGAACCTGCTATGGGAGGCTTTTCAGGGAAATGCTTTTAGGAAACGTGAAGCTCTGAGAGGCCAGGCATGATGTAACATGCTCTGGCAGCAGGCTCCTTGCAGGGCTTCCAGTTTCATGGTGTCCCTTCTTGGCCAGCTGGTTTTCAGGGGCAGCAGCATGCCAGAGACATATCCAGTCTGCAAAATACAGGGAGGGATTGTACCTGCTTTTGCTTTTATGCTTTTGTAATGCCCCACTCCTTCAGCCACATGTGCAAACCCACATTCCAGAAGGATGCCGTTCTCTGAAAGGCAGAGAGGTGACAGGAGAATGCAGCACTAGGATAATTCAGGTCTTCCCAGAAACAGCATGAGCATTCTCTTTGGTATGACAGCTGTTTAGGAGATGTTTTAAAGCATCTCTTTTCCTTCTTCTTTCTGGAGTACCTGTTCCCTGTGCAAGGGGTGGTGACCCCTGCACTCAGCTTGGCTTTGTGTTACCCAGGCACAGGGCGGGACAGACACTCTGAGCTCTGCACACTCTACATTGTATTTTCAGCCCCCATTTTGGGGGTCTCCTTGCTGTAAGGGCTGCAACAGGAGCTGCCCTGCCTGCAGCCCACACAGGTTTGCGAGGCCCCTTCCTGCAGCCCCCCTCCCAGCCCCTGCCATCCCCCTCCTGCCTCCGCCTGTCCCTTTGAACTTGGAGAAATTTCCTCCTTGCGCGGCTCCCTCATTATATCGCAGCCATGCGGAGGACTACAAGCCTCCTTGTGTTCCCTCCCCGGGGAGGAGAACACGACCTGGATGAGATCACCGCTCTGTAATGATGCCAATTACAGATCATATATCAAAACAATTCCGACCCGCTCCTCTCCATGAGCGTGGTGGGGCGCGGGAGAGCGAGCGGCGAGGAGGCTGCGGCGACTCTTAATGTGGAGAGGCGTTTTACCCTTGAGACGAGGTTACCTCCAGGGCCAGACAGGTTTTTGCAAGGAGAGAAACCCCAGTGCCTGGTCTGGAGGGGAGCATCCCAGTGCTGGGTGCTTGCCAGCTTTCACTCCTGTTGCAGCGACTCTCAGCAGGTGCCAATCCCAGGGACTGCTGGGCCCGTGGACCCCAGGATGGGACCACACAGCATCACGGAGGTGAGGGAAGCATGGCACAGACCCCCCACAAGAGTGTGGCTCTCTCCAGAGAGGGATTTAGAGCTCAGAGACAGCAGAGTGGCCACTGGCTCTCATCCTCAGCAGATGGAGACATACCACACACTTTGTAGGCTCACCCAGCACCAACTTGTGGGATCAGATGTTGGGGTTTTCCTCTCTTCTTTGAAAGCCTGATGGATGTTCTTTTGAAAAAGCATCATGCAGAGGAGGCAGTCGTTTGCTGTGGGGGTGGTGTCAATAGGTCCTTGGAACCACTTCCAGGTGTCTGGGGAAAGCAAAACAAACCCCAAACACTCCCCATCTTTCCAGCCTAGGTCTGGCTGCTCCCACTGACTCCTCCAAGCGGAGAATGTCAGAAGGCAGAAGCAGGTGGGAAAAATAATAGCAACCAGTCGTGGTCACTATGAATCCCACACACCTTCGGTAATTCCTCAGACACCTAATCTGCCCTTCCAGGCTGAGGCGTGTGTTGAGCCAAAGGTTCAGCTCTCCAAACCAGTGCAGAGATTAATTCCTCCCCCAGCGCTGATTGGAGTACAGAAATCCTAATGACATGTTTGCAGCAGCTGTGCCATTCAAGAATGATTTTCCAGGGGGGAAATGGTAATGGTCCAACACACAAGGGCTTATGGTTGTGTCACCACAGGGCTCTGGGATATTGCTGCAGAGTATCGCAGCATGTTTTAATAAAGAAAGGACAGGATTCCCACTGGGCATGACAGTTAATCAGAGAAAAAGCAGGTTTATGTGTGAACAAAGCCATCATTACCTTTCTGTGTACTTCTTATTGACTGTGGGACCTGGGTGATAGCTGGCCTCCAGTATCATTAGGCTTGGTCGCCCTTTGGAAGATTATTATTGGATGTTTGTAAATCTGACAGATCAAACAATAGGTTTCTGCCGTGTCATAGGTGAGGTGAGTTCGACAGCCTCTCCCTAATCAGCCCCACTGTTTGAAAGAGCAGTTGAAATGGAAAAACCTTCACATTGTCTTGATGATCTGAAAACACAAAACTTGACCCCTTTCTTGGAGTTAATAGCCAGAGAAATACTTAGATTTGCAGCTTGTTCAAAAAGGCCCTGGAATACCTGCCACCCCCACGCTCTCCTGCTTAGTACAGGGCTGTACTCAGCACTCCACGTGTGGCTAGGAGATATGTGATAGTTATGGTTGACTGCTAATTGCAATTTAGGAAAAAGCAGCCGTGATCCTGTCCTTCAGCTGGAAGGATGCTGGAAGGGTCAGAAGCTACCTGCTTTATCCTTTAGCTTTATTCCCTTTGTGTTTTGAGCAGGCACGGAGTGTACCACCTCCTGTCTGGATCACAGTCACGAGCCCATTCTCCTGCGCGTGAACGAGACCGTGCAAGACATCCAGCACTGGATGAACCCTCAGAGAGTGAAGGTCAGTGCCTGGTGACTGCAAAACCACATCCTTTGTTGCACGTTTATGAGCAGTGAGTGATCAGAGTTACCTGTGGCTCATTCGATGAGGGGGAAATGGGAAACTTGGACTTTTAGGAAAGAATTCCTGATTTCTCTTGTGACTGTTCCAGTAACATGGTGGCTTTTTCTCCAAATGGCTTTCTCTCCAAGTTGCTTTCTGCCTGTGTTTTCCAAGTGAAAGTCAGTTCAAGGTAAAGGCCTCACATCAGTAGGGTTTGATCTGGAAACGGGATCCATGCCACAGGAAGGTGTGACAGACAGCCAGAGAAAGGGCACTGGCCAGGCTTTATTTTCTTCCTCCAGTTCCATATTTTGCATTCTTTGGGTGGCAGGGCTGGATTTTTCTGTGCCGCTTCTGGATGACAAAAGAAGCTGATAGGGAGGGTTTTTCATTTCCCGACCCCGTGGAGCTGGCTGAGCGCTCCCCCCGCCCCTCCGCCCGCATGCGAGAGCTGCCTGCTCAGCACAGCCCCTTCCAGAGGTCACCACTTCTCCCTCCCGCCTGCTGCAAACGCACAGCCAGCATTAGCTGCTCACAGCTCCCCATCCTGGGCGTCCTCCAGCACACACCAGTGGCGGCGTGCCCCGCTGGGGACAAGCACACCTGCGTGCAGTGCCTTGCACACACTCAGCCCCGCTGGCAGCAAACAGCTGCTGGGTGTCATGCCCACACTTGGGTGCCAGTGGGAGACACACTCACCAAGCTCTTCCTGGAAACCCTCACGTTCCTACAAACAAACCAGGTGTTTGTGGCTTTATGGTATTTCTGCACGTGTGGAAGTCTAGCTGGACACGCTCGAGCATGTGGTGGAAGACGGTGGCACATCAGGTGTCACCAGGGTGCAAGTTCGCTTGAGCAAACACTTCTGGATTTTACATACTTGGTCCTGGCTTTGCAGGAGTCTGTTTTACACACCTGAACTCCATTAAGAAAGCGAACAAGCAGCCAACACAGCCCCAGCATGTCCTGAGCAGCTTTGACAGTCTATTTGCTTCTCGACATGCTTAAATGTGTGCCTAGGGTTTGGGATTTTTGAAATCTGGCCTTGGCTGTGGGTAGCAAGTGGCTCCAGAACTCTCCACCACTTTGAACTTCACTGTTTCACACAGAGCAAGAGAATAAATCTGGGAAAGGAGTGGGAAACCTAAGTCTAGAGAATATTACAAGCTCATAATGTCCTCCCCAGCTTCCCATTTGCTCCAGACTCTGAGGTTCTGTGACTGCCTTGAGCCGAGGCTTTGCCAAGTTTCTGGCATGAAACAAAAAGAAAACCCCTATCTCTGTATGAGGGGCAATTTCTCACTGGCCCTTTCCTGAGTGCCAGACTTTAAAGTGGTTTGTAATTCATGGGGAAATAAAGTGACAGCTTCCCTCCCGTTCTCTCTGCACTCCTTCACTTATTGATGCGGGTACGTGGAGGGAGCTGTAACGAGTTTTATACCTGCAGGTCTCTGGAGGGCTCATTAGGCAGCAGGGAAAACATAGAGTAGTAAAGGGGGAGACAAGGGGAGTGAGGGATGGAGGAGGAATCATGGTTTCCAAGAGCACAGTGGTAAATAAGCCCTTTTTTTCCCCTGATGGTGGAGATCGTGCAAGGGCTTTAGGCCTTGAGCAGATACAAGTTCCACCCCACAAATGCCCTGTAACTAGACGGTGATATCTGGGCTAAGAAACTTGTGTTGGGAGGGAAGACATGCAGGAAGGGATTAAAAAAAAATCCTTAATTAAAAAATTATTAACAGTAAAAAAATCCATCTTATCCAACTCTGCAGATAAGGGGATGTCACCCACCGGGAGCAGCATCTCTTGGGGCACCACCGGGAGAAACGCTGCTTCTGGTGAGAGTGGGGACACCCTGGAGAGATGGGACTGGGATGCCTTGGGGGAAAGTCCCCATGGCAATGTGTTATATATCATTAATAACCCGTGTCTCTGTTTATGGCCAGTGACAGCTTTGCTGTTGTGCCATATGAGCACAGGGAGCAGCTGGTTGCGTTTACACGGCGAGTCTTTGTGCATCTCAGAGTACTTGAATGATGCAAAGGAAACACTTTTTGTTGCTTTAATTTCAGGCACAAGTAAAATACAAATGAGGGCAGGATAGGAAGAAGATAAAGGCAGGACTGATCTGTGGTGCTTACCTTTGAGGGGATGTGGACAGAGAAAACACTGGAAGAGCTGACAAGAAAAAAGAAATAATTTGTCTGTAGCAGCTCAAGCAACATCTGTTATGGAAGCAAAATGGAAAGGAGGAACTATCCCTTCTTTGAGGATTGTTTAGAGCTGAGCTGTGCAAATCATTTTATTTTTCGGTTCACTCAAAGTTCTCTTTAAAAAAAAAAATTTAAAAACAATAAAAAACCAAAAAACCAACAAACAAACCTAATCAAAGTGACTCTTTTGTTGTTGTGATTTTGGTGAACCAAAAAATTGGAAGAAAAAACATGTTGGTTTGAACATAACGTAGCATTTAATTTCCAAGGAGATTTTATAAACTTTTTGTTTAGTGAAAATGAAATGAAAAAAACAAAAAAACAACAACTTAGAAATTAAATGTCCTCTCAAACAATAAACAAGAACAGATATTTCATTTCACAAAATGTCTAAATATTTCTGTGTTTTTCAGAATTGGTTTAGGTCGAGTTGCTTTGTTGGGTCTGAAACAGTTTGCTGCAATCAGTGTAAACTGGCAGTGTCTTCCAAATCAGAATTTTCCATAAGAAACAAAAATCACCTGAAATCTTCTGTGCCTCTGCTCTGCTGTGGGATGTGCTCAGAGCAGCCAGTGCTGTCCCCACGATTTTCCCTTCACTGTGTGCTGCACACGGAGCTGCTGAAGACACCAATGGATAGAGCTGCCAAGACTGACTCTGCAGGCAGTGGGGAGAAAAAAGGGAAATGTCTCCGAGAGACAGCTTGACAGCTCTTTCCCATTGACTGCAGAGAAACAGAGCAGACACCTCATTTCTTAGGTTGTCTGAACCTGGGTTCTTGCCTTAGTGCTGAATAGGGACAGGCGAAGCAGTGTGCAGGCATGTGCATGCCTGGGAGAGCCTCCAAAGGGTCTGCATGTCCCAGCTCTGCTGGGCTGAGCGTGGCCATGGCCCCTCTTCCCATGCGGACTGCAAATGGGATCAAAAATGTCCAGAATTCATTAGTGGGAATGCTCCTTAAATGCCCCCCTAATAATTTAAGCTTTGCACTTTTCCTCTTTCCTTCTCCTTTTCTTTGTTTAAATTTTTGTGTGGTTTTGTTTGTTTGTTTGTTGTTGTCGTTGGTTTGGTTTGGGGGTTTTTCAGTCGTGTTTGTGTGTGTGTGTTTGTTTTGGTTTATTGTTGCTTTTTTGGTGGGTTTTTTTTTGTTTGTTTGTTTGTTTGGGTTTTTTGTTGTTTTTTTTGCGGGAGTTGGGTTGGGTTTTTTCCTTGTTTTGGGTTTTTTTTTTTGTTTTTGGGGTTTTTTTTGTTTTGGTTTGGTTTTGGGTTTTTTGGGTTTTTTTGGGGGGGGGT
>VWZN01011568.1:334141-353717 GCA_013396955.1 Regulus satrapa | reverse complement strand
GGGGGAAGAAAACCCTCACCATTTGTGGCAGACACCAGCCTGGAAATCTCCAGCTGTCTGTCAAGAGCCCGCCGGGGGAATGTGTGACACAGCGGGGCCCCCGCACCTTGCAGCCTCCCTCCCTCCCTCCCGGGGGATAAACAACATCCTCCCCTCCCCAGCCACTTCTCTGCTCACACAGACAGGCCCTGTTGCGAGGCAGGTGGGGCGGGCTGGGCTTGACTAATAGTGGAAAATCCAAGAGCATCGGAAAGATAAACAGCCCGAGTCAGATAGTATAAAAGTCCTTTTTTCTAGCACGCGCCAGGTAAGCCTCAAATGACAGAAACTGTAAAAACAAGCTGAGGTTCCCCTGCAGATGGATTAAATTAGCCCTCAGATGAACAGGGGAAGGGATGGCTTGTGCATTGGGTCTTCCCAAATGTTAGTCCCTTCCTTTCCCAGGTCTCCATGCAACCCCAGCCCCGCTCTTTAGGTGAGTGCCTGTGTGTTCTTGCTCAGCTGGACACTGCAGTGCTTTATCCATGGGCAATAATCCCAAAGGAACATTGTGCCTGATGTCTGGATGGATGGATGGATGGATGGATGGATGGATGGATGGATGGATGGATGGATGGATGGATGGATGGACGGATGGATGGATGGATGTGGTATGGTGTGTGGTGGGAGCCACCATCTCCACTGACCAGCCAAATTTCCATCCACTCTTTGAATATAGGTGTCCATGGCTATGGCTGCCCTGGCTGTGTCATTGTCTGGGAGGCTGGTAACCATTTTTTTTGCACAAAACTGAGTGTGCGACTTTTTTCTATAGACAGAATTGGTAGAGAAATTATTATAAAGCTCATAAAATGTAGCAGAGGATGCTGTTTTGTCTGGGGGTTATTCGGAAGGTGTGTGGTGGGAGGTGCTTTTATTTTAGACAATTCTGAAATGTATCTGAAAATCCACCTTTAGCTGCTTCCATCTTCAAGAAGCAAAGGTATGATGGGCAGTGAAAGAAAGCAATGCTTGGCAGCACCAAAGAAATCCCTAAATTAATTCCTAGAATGCCTCCCCCCTACCCAAGAGCAAAAGTGGACCTGTGCCTTTGCCTTTCCCTGCCACGTTCCCCAACCATGAGTGAAATATTGGGCATGACATTTTAGGAGAACCTCAAATATTATTTTAATCTCAAATGCTCTGTTATTGCAAGTGTCAAGTCCAACACTTCTTGTAAATACCTGGAGGACAGCCAGGTCCTGAGAACACAAGAGGTGTTAGGAGCTGAACTTCATTGGTTAAGTACTGGAGAGCCATAGGAGCCAGCACACTGATTTTCTGTACACTGATTTCTTTGTCTTAACCTGTTGCCTTTTTTTTTCTTTTCTTTTTTTTTTTTTTTTTTTTTTTTTTTTTTTTTTTTTTTTTTTTTTTTAATTTCTTCCCTCCAGAGTGTTGTCTGCACAGCAGGACTCAAGTGGTACCCTCACCCTTCTCTGATTCATTGTGTTAAAGGCTGTGAGGTGAGTTTGGCTTTAGCTCAGGTGGTCCACGGTGACTCTCCTAAATCTTACAGAAACAATCACTGCAGGCACATGAGCTGTAAATTCTGATTTTCAAGTGGGGCAAGCAGGATTTTATCCTGACCACCCTATCACACAAACTCATCGCCTGCATCTGTTCTGACACTCAGTAGGGAAATTGGTGGTTTTCCCAGAGATGATGGTTGGCGACTCTCACAGGAGTTAAATGATCAAGCAGCTCAAAAACATCGGTTGACCAAAAGAATTTCCCAGAATCTGTGAGTTTCTGGGAAGTTGCAAAAGCCTTCTCTTGTTTTTCCTTGATCTTGACTTATTTGAGGGACAATTCTTTCCAAGGCCAGCTAAGCTTTGGGCATTGGTGTGGGCAGAGAAAGTTTCGGAAAGCCAGAGATGATACCACTGGGTGGACAGCACAGCTGGACAGTGAGCAAATCACACCTCCCTCCACTGGCCACCTCTTTCTAAACCAGAAAAGGGTAATCAGAAACCTGCAGTTACATTTCAGCTCTGATAGACTTCTAGATTCTTGCAAGTTACTTGAAAAAAGTAATTATTTTGAAGGATGTTGTTTCTGCCAGCAGCAATTTTTGAAATGTCTGAGAAGACTGAGGATGCTTCTGGTGGTTAAACAGGGCTGGAGCACCTCTGTCTGGATCATGGCATTCATGTGGTTTCCATCATGCCAGCCATTGAGTATCTCACCCATGTCAAGAAGTCAGTCCTTGTGGTACCTCTGGAAGGTTGGGAAGCTCCAGGCCCATTAAGAAATGAGCTGGCTCCCGGGCAGAGGCACAGATGGTGATGGGCAGTGGCAGAGCTGTGTCTTCCCTCCACATGTCCCGACTCTCTGCCACACTGGCCAGGCTCTCAGCACCCAGCAACCCAAACACACTGAAGTTATTTGCCCAAAGTGTCAGAACAGGGGTCTGAATTCCTGAACATGACACAAAGCTCCAGACCACACTGCTGGGGGATATGATTTGTCTTGAAGTGAAAGGCAGGTTTCCTTCGCATACAAATGTTGGGCCCAAGAGGGTAATAACTCTCCAACAATGTAATAGTTTCTGTCTAGCTGTTCCCTAAATGAAAAGCATTCTGCTGTCAGTGCTCTGAATGTCATAAGCTGTCTCACGCATCGCATTCATGCAGGCTGGCTGGGTGCCCCCATTCTCCAAAGAGAGCTGAAATAACATCCAGCCACCATTAAAAAAATGCCATTCAGGTGCTGATGCACCGCTGGCTATCCATCCTCCTGCTGTTTAAGGACAGTTGTTACTGAGACAAACTTTGCAATGATGTAATAATTTACCAGAAGCCATTATTACTGACATGCTTCTTCTCAGCATTTTCTTCCCTTCCATCACTGCTAATTGCCAGAGCCCTCTGCATCAACAGGAACTTTCTTCTTCTCAACATTCATTCAGCAGTGTCACTGCATTGTAATCCATCATCTGGGAAGGCTTTGCCCAGACAATTGATAATGCACTCTAGCATCATTTTCAGAGCATGATGCTTCCAGGATCCACGGATGGGGTAGAGCTTGGCATTAAGATTTCAGAAGAAATGCCATCTTCACCAAGCCTTTTTTTTTCTTTCTTTCTTTATTTTCTTTTTTTCTTTTTTTTCTTTTTTCCCCCCATGACCATGGAAACAGACTAATAAGCCAGTAGGTCAGTAATGTTGGGCCATTAAGCTGATGCAACCCCTAATGTATGGACATCCTTAGCATGAGGGAGGCTTCCCTGAACAGGAGTGGGGCATTTTTTGGCTCTCGGTGATCACAGTGGGAACCCCGGCAGCTGCTGCAATGTGATTTTTTGTCGCTCCCTAGTGGCAGGAACAGAGGCTTATGAGACAGCCCCGTACTTGTTTGCACCTAACTTGAGTGTTTCAGTAGCAAATGAGTCCCTCTGGATTACCTGTACCATCCTCCACAAATATCAGAGCACCAAGACATGCAGGAGGAGCAACAGAGACCTGAGCCTCCACAGCCAGGACTCCAGGGTCTCCCAAGCAAGGATTTTGGTTCCAAATCAGAATAGATTCTCTTTGTCCCATTCTTCTCCTCCAAAGACTGGCTTGTCTACTCTGTGCCAGAGCAAATTCTTCCATGAGTTTCTTTATGGATTTTCCAGCATTCAGAGGTGTAGGATACAGGCATAGGGATGGAAATTTAAAGTCAAGATTTCCCATCAAGCAGGCACAGCCAGGCAACACAAGAGAAACATGGAGAAGCCTGCAGAATTTCCTGTGAGGTTGAGCAAAGTTCATAGTTTTAAATATGACTGGGTTGGCCTCAAAATATCTCTCCATCTACTTATAAATCATTCTCTTTTAACTCTCAGAATATTAATTAAATTGGAAGGGGGCTTGCAAGTCAAAGACTTCGCCTCTATAAATAAATCAATATCTGTGGAAATCAGTGGAGTTAAGACAGTTTAGACGGACTAACTCTGTAATACTGTGTAACTCTGATTTCCTTGTCAACATTTGCAGTATCTGCACACAATTAAACACAGGACACTCAATGAGTCTGTCCTCTCCTGGTAGTCATGCTGTGGTCTGATACTGCCATCATCGCTTGGATTTCCCCTACTTGATAGAAATATTTAAATTAAAAGTGAGTATTTTCCCTGCTCCATTGAGTTCATTTCAGTTCTGGTGAGTGTGGCCATGGGAGCTCTGGGGAGATCACGGTGAGCTGTCCTGGCTGCTTCTTCAGGTATCTATCATCTGGGACACTCTGGGTCTGCAATTGCTGCAAAATCCTCCCAGGAAGCCTCCCCAAGCCATCCTGCCTGCTCTGCAATGATGTCTTCTTGCAGGAGAGTCCCTGGTGTGTTTTTCTCAGTTTAGAATGTGATTTTTCCAATGAGCAGATAAAATGGGAACGGCCTCATAAGCCTGTGCATGTGAGGAGAGTTACAGGGTTAAGACTGTGCTCTCTGCTGATCATCCATTCTCCTGAGCCTTCATTTCTGCCTGGCATTCTCATACCAGGCATGGGCCTCTTTTACCATCAAGCTTAGACTTCCAAGGAAGACTTCTGTTCTGGCAAACCAAGAGGGCTCCAATGTGCAGTGAAAGACTTCAGGCCTTTCCTTTGGAATCGTGCTTATTATTCAAGCCCCGTGCAGCACATGGGCTAGTGATCGCATTGCCCAGCCTAATGACCACATTTTCTTTTTTGAGGTGATTTATGAATTTTACTTAACAGCTCTCCACAATGTCCCTCTGAATAATTGCCATTATCCCAGCTCTGATAGAGGAAGATCACGTGCCATGGCCAAGGTCCCACACAGTTGCTGCTGTTCAGAGAACAGAACATGGTCCCTGTGCTGAGCTCAGACCTTTTCCATGCCTCTTGGTGATTTGTTTTGTGCCCTCGTTGCTGACATGTGTTACGTAGTCAGGAGAACTGTGGTGAAAAGCTCAGCTATTAAAAGCAAGCCCATTTTGCTGCAGTATATAACCTTCTTCTTATCCCACACAGTTTAGGGAGGTTAGCTTAAAATTATCAAAGGTGCCACAATTTTAGATGCCTGGATGCTGTCTCTGGGCCTAGTCAAATTAATATTCCTGAAGCATCCTCTTATGTGGGATGTGAAGAGCCAACAAGGGCTCGTTTCCCTTCCATCTACTGTCCTTTTTTTCCTGTCTGTTTTGAAGGGAAAGGGGAATAATTATCCTACTTTTCAGGGCAGGTTGTATGTTACAAACTCTATGGGTCCTTCAGATCTTTGCATTTTTCTTCTGAAATACTGTTATAGGCTTCAGGATTATAGAATCATGGAATAATTTGGGTTGGAAGGGGCCTTAAGGTCATTTACTTCCAATCTCCTGCCATGGCAGGGACACCTCCCACTGTTCCAGCCCCAGTGTCCAGTCTGCCCTTGGGCACTGCCAGGGATCCAGGGGCAGCCACAGCTGCTCTGGGCCCCCGGGGCCAGGGCCTGCCCACCCTGCCAGGGAAAGATTTCTTCTGGACATCGAACCTAAATTTGGTAACGTCCTTTAAATTTGAAGCCATTTCCCCTTGTCCTGTCACCACAGTTCTTGATGAACAGTCCCTCTCCAGCTTCCCTGTAGCCCCTTCAGACAATGGAAGGTTCTGTGAGGTCTCCTTCTCTTCTCCAGGCACAGCTTTCTAACCCTGTCTCTATAAGGAAGGGGCTTGTTTTATCCATGCCCACACGCTCAGCCTTTTCCTGCTTTTTCTTTTTTCAGCCTTTCATGGGGGACAACTACTGTGACTCCATCAACAACAGAGCCTTCTGCAACTATGATGGTGGGGACTGCTGCGCCTCAACAGTCAAGACCAAAAAGGTAGGGATGCCCCTTCCTCCTTTCATGGGAATTCCTTGTTGAGTACTGCTTTGTGCCTGGAAAAAAAAAAAAAAAAACTCAAAAAAGGGTGGCCCAAGGTCTCAGATGGACCTTTCAGCCCAGGCATCAGCTCACCATACACACTGAGTTCTTGCTGGATCATTTAGCATCCATCCTCAAGGCTCAAAGGGAAACTAAAGTTTAGAAGTCATTAGGAAAATAGAAAGAGCAAAAAGAAAGCATCGTTGTGGATCCGTTCTTTGATCCATGTGTACCCACATGTGCCTGGCTTGCTGCTGACTGTCCCATCCCAGAGTGGGACAGGGAAGAATGTGGAGCAAGGCAGCAGGGCTGGGTGGAGATGTCAAATATTTTCTGCACAGAGACCACACAGACAACTGACTTGCAAAAAAGAGATAAGCTAATGACACAGATCTATAGAATCATTATTTAAGGTAGGGAGGATGTTTAGGAAAGTAAAATCCACTGTTTTTTATCACACAGCAATGAGGGGGTGAAGTGGTAATTTCCTGGAAGCAGGATCCAAACAGAAGAAAGAACATCCTTATTGGCACAGTGTGTGTTTGAGTAATAGGATGCGTTGCCACAGAGCATTATTAAGAACAAAAATATATTTGAAGTCAAAAAAAGAACAGGCCTATTTGTGAAGCTTTGCTCCATCAGTGCCTATTAGACACTGTGATCTGGATGCAGTTTCTGGCTGAGGAATATCTGAACCCTTGGCTGCCCGAGCCTGGGGAAGAGTCTCTCCACACACATCCCCTTTTTTTTTCTGCTTTTTTAACACACATTTCTCAGCACTGTTAGAGACAGTGACTGGAGTGATAGAGCCTGTGGCTGGGAGCAGTACAACATTTTATAGGTTTCTAACCGGGAGGGACTTGAAACTAGGTTCCTCCAAAAAATAAAGCAAATGTTAGTCTCTGCTAGGTGAATATTTTGCCTTATCTTCCAGATTTGTGTGTAGAACAGAATGAAAAATCCATCTATGTTAAGTATCTGATACATATTAATAAATGATAACACCTGAGGGAGATTGGGCTCAGCATATGACACCATCCATGTCACCCACTGAGGAAGAAGGTCCTCTCTGCAGGGGAGCCAGCTTTGGCTGGAGGCTTCTTTTCCTTGGTTCAGCACTGTGGGCTGCCTCTGGTCCACCTGGAAACACCAGGGAAGGGAGGTGGTCATGCCCTTGCAAGCAGAAGGAGTTAATTTCTCCTCTGGGGCAAATGCAGGGGAAGAGATTGTTTCCCTAGCTGTGCTCTTTTTGGACAAATGCTCCCCTCTATTGTGGTGTTCCTTATGAAAAACATCCTGGGAGCCAGGTGCAGGGGAGCTCCTCTGCTCCCCACAGGTGCATGGAGTAGGGCATGGAGACCCCAGAAAGGGCTCCCTGGTGAAACAACCACTGAAGAGATGAGCAGGATGGCAGACAGGGACTCATCTTCAGTTGTCTCCAAGAAGAGATTCCTATCTCTGGCTGATTTTCCACCTCCTTGGGAGGAGCAGCCCAACAGCAGCACAGCTTGCTCGCTGACCTCCCACCAGCCGGGAGGGCAGAGCTGGAAGTGCCCGCTAGCTCAGCATGGTGTAGGTCTTCTCCTCCCAAAACAGCCTGCCTGGGAAACTTTATCTCACTGCCTGCAGGCTGGAGAGCAGGCGATGAAAAATCCCAAGCAGTGACAGAAGAACGAAAGCGAGGTGCCTGGGAGGGGACCGACCCAAACCAGCCCCATCAAGACAGGAGCTAAGGGCACAACTGAAACACAAGGGATGTGAGAGCTGAATTGAGGGGGAGGAGGAATAGGATTAAGGTTTGGGAGCAGAATTTATTGCTGGGCAGGGAGATGAGGCCAAGCAGGATCTGTACAGAGTTGTGAACACTTACCAGCCAGGAGACTTCAGGCTCAAAATATCTGCTGCTTTCCTGCCACCCAGAAACCAAGTGACCTCCCAAGGAGGGGCAGCACTTTGTAGCCCACTGGGTTACTGTGCTCTGTGCTAAAACTGCTCCGTGCAAAGGGCAAATGGTCAGAGACGGGCAGCTGGTCACTTGTCTGATGGATTTTCCCCATGGAGGGAAGGTTTTGTAGTTCTTTTGAGATAAGTCTGCTTTCACAGACTCCCAGGAGCTGCATCGTAGTGACGGGGGAATTAGACTTGCCCTAGCTGGCACTTTAGAACCCCCACATCCTCAAGATAGCACAGCTGGAGGGCTGAGCCATGGAGCCCGTCACATCCTCAGCATGCATTCAGCTTCCAAAGTCTCCTCATCTCTCCCAAAACACCAACAACATCCCAGGAGCTGAACGAGACGCCTGGGAGAAGTGAGGAAAAATCGCCTTCTCCTTGGATCTTCCACACTAAAAGCAAGATGCTAAGTCCCAGTTTATTATATTTATAGGTAAAAGGGGGAATAATAAACCAGCCAGGGGGGCTGTGGGGTCAGAGTCCAGGAGGCAGCGGGAGAACCTCGCTCCTGCAAAGCGGCTGCCGACACCTGCGGCAGCAGCCGTGGGGCCGTGGGGCTTGGCTCTCCCAGTTATTTTCCCATCTGAGGCCTTTGACTGAGACCAGATTTCAGGCCAGGCTGTTCAAATACAGCCCTCCCTTTGAAGAGGTTTATGAGTGGAGCATTACAGGAGATATTCCAAAGGGAAAAACAATGAAAGGTGAGAGAAAAGGGAGCTGAATAAAAATACTCCGCATACCAAATCCTTCCAGCACAGTTTGCCACCTACTTAAAAAGGCACAGTTTTAAAATACACATTGGGTGTAAAAGCCAAAAACCTGGAGGAGACATAGGGAGGGGCGAGTCCAGCTCTGTTAATTCCAATACCAGATGAGGATGTATTTTCATACAGTTGTAGAGAGAGTGAGACACATGAAAGAGACTGCTTTGCTCCTTTTCTTTCAGGGTTACATACTATGTGGCAGATGTGTCAGTCTTTTAAAGCCCCTGCAAGTTTGCCCATAAATGTCCAACATTTATGCAACACCTGTTTTTCTCCCAGAACGTCATAGGACATTTTAAAAGCTTTAGATTTATCATCCTTTCCCCACAGCAACCACTGCTGAGGTGACACATGGTTCACATTTAAGAGAACATAGCAACTCCACACATTATTTTGGGAAAGGGCTGAAGATTAACATTGCACCATGTGAAGATTCAGGAGTTAATAGTCGAGTAAGAGCTGGCTTCAGATCTTTAGTGTCCGCAAACTGTCAAGACTTAAGTTTCACTGCAGTCCCCCTACCCTCCCAAACACACTTTGGGCTACACACAGTGCTGTGAACAGGCTGCCTGAAAGCAGAACACTTAAACCCAAGTTCACTTTAAATCCAAGCCCTCTTACTTAATGTGAGATTTTGCATGCTCCTGTTTTGTTGCCCTGAAAATGCACAAGGGACTTCCATGCTTATCCCATGTTTTCCCTTTGCATTTGAGCATTAGCAGTGAATGACCTTGTGGATTCCGTCAGCGAGCGGGGAATGGAGCAGCGTGACTTATCTGACCAAGCACCGACTAATCAGCGCTGCTGCTTAGATAGGAAATAATGAGTATTTGCCCTGCACTGCTCACAATCAGGCTGGAGAGCTTAAAAGAAATCATTAAAGGCCTCTTTTGAATGCTGCAAGTGGCAACAAATAAATTCACTCATAATCTGGGCATATATTCGAGGCAAGTGCAGTCAGAAAGCAGGAAAAAGAGACATTCATCAGCTTAATTATTTGTTGTGTGCTAATTGATGAGCGTCACCCTGCAGCGGGCAAGGAGCCAGGGCTGGCATGGGGACGAGTGCCACCCAAGGGAGCGGGGACACGGGCAGGCTGCGTGGGGAGCAGGGGGCTGATGGCAGATCTGCTGCTGGGGCAGGGGACGGGGCCGTGCCGCTCACGGCTTGCCCTGTGCATGACCCAGGAGCAGCTTTGAGAGGCAGGAAGGCCATTGCCGGCCAACCTCCAAGGGAGAGAAAGCTTCTGTTGTGTATCTGGAGGGGATAAAGTCTTCCGTGAAGGACAAAGCAAAATCCCATCTCCTTTTAATCTTCCTCCCCTCCTGACCCAGCACAGGTTGCCAGCTCCCTTCTGCCTGGCTGCTCTAGGAAGCTGCTTCTCACTTTGTATCCTGCCGCAGATAAAAGCAGACACTATTTTCTAAAACATTACATACGTGACACTGCCAGAGTGAGGGAAATAAATAACCTGGGCATAACTGGCTGTCTTTGGGCTCTTGGCCACCTGCGAGGAGCTCGTGGGGCGTGCAGCACTGCTGGGAGAGGCTCTGGCTGTTTCCTCTGATTCATTTCAGGAAATCTCCTCTCCAGTAACTGTCTCCTCCACTTCTTTTCTTCCCCTTCCCTTTTATAAGTTTTCCCTAGACAAGTCTGTCTAGAAAGGCCTTGCAGAAATCAGAAATTCTTTCTTTAGTCTCTGCTTATGCACTTTGTTCCAGACTCAGATCACAGATTTGCCTGGTTGAAGGTCCCGCAGTCTGGTCTCTGTAGTTTTATATAAACTGAATTTGCTGTTTTAAAATTCCATCAACTTCAACCATTTTTAAGGGTGAACTTTCATCTGTCTTTCCTCTCTGCCTTTCCTTTTTGTCACAGAAGGGATAAACCTACAGCTCCCATGAGAAAAACCTGTCTCACTCAATTATCACTCAGGTTTTCCTTCAACTGCTTTGCCCCATAGCACTTGGTAAAAAAAGAGAAAAATTGTCCTGTCCCCTCAGCCTCTTGACATTTCTGTCCAACACCTTGGAGAGGAAAACCAGCAAGTGCCTTGGCGGAAAACAAATGAGGACTTGTGGTAGATAGAGGGCTGTGTGGGATTCATCCAAAGCTTTGCTTATCTAAAAGATAGGGACGTTATCAAAACCTCTTCAGAGACTTTATGGCCGAGAATTCAAGGCCTCAGGAAAGGAGCTTTGAACTGAGGGGCTGCTGCTGGCTCCAGCAGGGATTTCCAAAGGCTGTCCCTGTCTCCCCAGGAAGGGGGGGAACGAGTCTGCACTCCTACCCCCAAGCCAACAGAAATAACCAGTTCTCGGCATTTTGGAGAAATAAGTACCTTCTCCTGGCTCTCTGACTGCAACACAGACCTGCCCTAGGCAATCTCAGATCTTTCTCCATTGCCACAACATGGTTTTGAGGCAGTTGGTGCCATTAGAAGCTTAAACGACCGCCCCAGCTGAGGAAATCCTGTTTATCCCGAAGAACTGATGTTCCCGCCACCATGCTGCTCCCAACTACTCGCCTGTCCCCAGCTGGGTGTGCTTGTCAGCTCTATAATTAGCCAGGGAGATGCAGTGAATGGCGGGTGAGCAGGGAGGAAGGCAGGACACAGTGCTGCGCGTTGCTTCACGCCTCTGGAAGCGGCTGAGCGCTCCAAGCAGGCGGGCTCTCCCCGACGTGCGGCTGAACTCGCTTCCCCAGCAGCCCTCGGCCACAGGCTCAGTGGCTGTAGCTGTTTGCCATGTGAGAGGAGCGTTTCCAGTCAGGGTTGGTTGGGATGGGAGCTTATTTTGGGGCTCAGAGCTTGGTTTCATAATCCTTCAGGGAGGCTTTCCAGGCGTCAATAAATTAAAAGCAGCGATGGTAGTAGCACATGTTGCCTATCCTGAGAGAACTGTTCTTGGCTTCAAGGGACATGGGGCTTCCCACAACATAGGGCATTCCCAGGGGATGTGCTGGTGGAGGGTGTTTGCTTTGCTATCCGACCTCACTTCATTAGCAAGTGTTACAAAAAACAGCGAACAAACCTTCCCTGCTCCACCGCCAGCTATTTGGCCTCTGGGTGGTCTGGCTCCTATTAAATCTTTGGTGATTATTTAGACTAATTACATTCATGTTTGCACAATCAGTAGCACGAGAGTAGGAAGCACAGCTGATTGCTGAGCAACTGAGCTCCGTGTGGTTTGGCAAAGGGGCTCCCTCGCTCTGCTCTGCAGGCTGGCGGGGATGATGCGGGATCCATGCGGGCTGGGCTTTCCCGGGAATCCCTGCTGGCTTTGGGCCATCCTGCTCCCACTGGTTCTGGTGAGGCTGCTCCCAATTTGCACACGATGCAGAGAGCAGAGCATCTGTTGGGTGCAGCTGACTGTTGCTGGTTTCACTGGGGGAAAGTTCAGTTTATGGTGGGGTAGTTAATAAAAATTCAAGCTTCTAGAACTGCATGTGGTGCATGGAGAGGAGGTTTCCTGCCAGCTTTGTCTTCCCAGGCCCTGTGGAGCAGTGCCCTAGGTGTGAACCCACATACCAGTGCTCAGAGCTAAGGGGGGGCTCACTCTTGCTCCGTTATCTCTAACTGGTGACCTCAATGCTGAAAATCACTGAGAAGACCCTTCCAAGATGCTTTTTTATCCCACAAGGGCCTTGTCAGGGAGCAGAATAGTCCCTGGTGTTTGAGGTGGGAGGCTCTGGGGAGGCACAGGGCTGTGACACTCAGCACAGGCTGCCACACTTATCTCCCAGGCCACACTGCCCGCCGAGGCTCTGCCTGCAGCAGGGGCTCCACAGCCCCAGTGAGGCCTGTCTGGGAGATTTCGCAAACACTTCAATGCTGAAATCTAACAACAGTCTGTTTCCCAACGCTTTGCAGCCCTCCTCCCCTGCTGCCCCCTCCCTGGGCCTGATCCTGCCTGCCCTGGTGGGAACCAACCCCAGGCACAGGCAGAAGCCACAGCCAGGTCAGCCTGATACCAGACTCTGTGAGGGACAAGCTTACAGCTTTTGCAGACCTGTTTTCCGTCCCTCCCTGTACCTGTCCAGGATTTCTCCTGTCAACATTCCCACCAGTTCCCTACAGACTGGCCTTTCTCAGCAGGGATCTGCCTTGGGATGTCACCAGCCTCTTCAGATAGGTGCATGTAGCGAGGAGTTATGACCTCTCACTCGTTCCATGATCTGCATCCCACTGCTGCATTGCTCTCTCGCATTGTTGTCTTTGTTCCCACAGTTTGGAGCATGGCATCCAGGACCCTGTTTCTGAGGCAGGTTGAGTTTTATCCAAGGTCCCATCATTCAGTGTGGGAGAGGATGCTTAGGGCTATCATGCCTCGGTAGAGAGGGGAGTCTGAGGTCATGCACTCTGCAGAAATGGGGGTGAGTTGGTCGAGGTGTTTTGGATCCACCCTGAGTTACACCTGGGTGTCTGTGCCTGCCCTCTGCCCAGCCTGTGAGCCCACACCTGCTGCCCTTGCTCCTCTAGGTTCAGAGCAGGATGTGTCATGTTCTGCACACTCCAGGTGACAGGAGTGATGGAGGTTGTGTCTCTTTTCTCTTGATGATGGATAGTCTGTGGTGCAGTGTGGTTCTGGTGTGACTCACATTCCCCTGAGCGTTGTTGATCCAGTGCCATGACTGGATTATCTCCAAGAGCTGTGTGTGTAGGTGTGTGGAGCTGTATTCTTCACTTATGTCTTTTTCAATCTATTTTAGCTGGTCCGAGGATACAGTATCTTGCATTATTTTATCAAATGTCCAAGACAGGCCCTAAGCTTAATTTTTAGCTTCTTCTTCTTACCCTCCTAGACATTTTATGGGTTTTCTACATGGGGAGATGGACCTAGGTGAAACACAGGGCTTGGTGTTTTGCAGGAAGAGAAGCTTACTCCTTACTCATGGCTCTACAATGGGTCTGTCTGGAAATTTCAATGCAGGTCATGTATTCTAGTAATGAGTTGGGCTTTCACAGGCCTATTTAAAAAGAAAAGAGGTAGTTAATCTTAGAGTATGTATATCTGGGCTCCGCACCTAAATGGGCTATCATTCAGTGAAAGGCTCAGCATTTATTATTTCTAGCACATCCAGCAGCTCTATTTCATGGCTGTGTACTCCAGAGGCTGTCACTGTGTGAGCCCAAGGCAACAGACAGTTCTTCTTCTAAAGGGTTTTACAGTTTCCCTGAGCTGGGTACTTCAGACAGTCCCAGCAGATTCTGTGTGTGGGTTAAATTCCCTAAATACCTATGGAAATCAGGTCCTTGGGGAACTCAAGTATGTATTTGTTGTAAATGTTGTTTAAAGTGGAAAACCCTGTATTACTGCTAAGTTTTTGGAGAATTTTGTCATGTCTAATATAACTGTGGCTGTGCTCATTACCCATAGAAATCTCTGCCTTTTCACATAATAGAAAACTGATCTCTGGAGCTCACTGCCATAAGACAAAACAATTCATCGATCTGGACAATAGCACTGTAAAAATTGAATTGCATAAAAAGCCTCTGTAAGGGACATGAAGTGAATAAGACTGATCTGATCAGGAAGAAGCCCTTCTTCATCAGGATACCCACTGCTGGGAACTGCTGCTGAGCCACAAAGCTCTCTGCTCTGGGGGCCACGGCTCTGCCTCAGAGAGAGCCCCTGCTCTTCTATCCATGACCACTATTGGGAGACAATAAGCAGCCAGACGATTCTTCTCTAGTTGCTCCATCTCCCCAGGAACTGGCTGTAATGCAGCAGCAATCCAGTCTCCTTTGTGCACCTTCTCAGGTCGCTCCAGGGCTGAGCACAGCCTGTGAGAAAGCAAAGAGGAGAACGAGGGATTCTCAAGGAGAAATGGGAGGAGGGGGAATGAAGGAGGTAGAGCACTTAAGGCAACATCAAACTCATGCCAGTTTGGGTGTCTAAGGCTGGTGTTTCTGCAGAGAGTAGGTGAGGGGAATGTGAGCTGGTGGTTTGGAGACAGAGCTATGCAGGGCTTTGTCTCCTGCCTCTGATGTTCCTGCAGTGAAATGGGAGCGTGTTTGGGATCCCTGTGCCTGCAGCATATCCTGCTTAAGCCTGGACAGCAGCAGAGATGAAGTGCAGTAGGTTGGCACCACTAATTTCAGACACTTTGCTGAAATGCCTGAATTGGGCATGTGGTTGACCTGTGTTCAATGCAAAGCATGGATCCATCTTCCCTGGGTCTCCTCTGAATGAAGGGGCCACTTAATCGCCTTTGTCAGGTTGTTACAGGCAAACACAGGGAATCCAGGCCAGGGAGAGGAACAAGCTTGATCAAGACAAATGGAAGAATCAGGTTCCCAGGTCTCGCCTCCAACCAGTAGCTTCATTGTACATCAGGGAGGATTTTTTTAAAGTCAAAATCATTGCCAAATCCAGATTGAACTGAATGATTCAGGATAAAAAGAATGAAAATAGGGAAAAACTCCAGGCATACTTAAATGTTTTGTTTGAGCATTTTCTAAGTGAAACAAGTTTTTATTTCAAGACATAACTTTTTTTTTTTTTTTTTTTTTTCTGTTAAATAGTCTTTTTTATTTGTTTGTCTTGAAGGGAAAGGTTAAAACTGAAATGTAGCAGATAATCTAAACCAAAATGTTTCCTTCTACACTGAACAGAAACACTCGATTTTTATTTTGCATGTATTTTTTCTTTTTCCTTTCCAGTATTTGAACTCAGTCATTAAACAATCCCCCCCTCAGCCTCCTCCCCAAACCCCATTGTTTGCAGACCTCTCTGTTTTCCTATCTAAGAATATTCATAACACTGTGATACGAGACAGTCCTGCTCACGCTGGCTTCTGTTGGATCAAATGACTCTCCTATTGTTTTCTGCAGTTTATAAACTTATTCATTTGCCAGTTGTTTGGATTAATTTGCTTTTAACTTCTTGGACTTTTTCTTCTCTTCGCAATCTCCGTATTTGCGCAATTGTAGATTCAGATTATTCCCTGGCTATTTAGTTCATAAGTCACTGAGGCCATGGCTTGATGAAGAGTCATCACCCTATTCCACCTGGAGGGTCAGGTTTTCTGTGCATGGAGTCAAAAGCCATGATTTGGTGATGAGTGTTGGCTATTTCGTGTCTCTGTCAGCATGTCCCTGCCTTAGGCTCCCCAGTTGTGAAATAAAGCTCCACACCCCTCCTTCCCAAACTGTGTGTGTCAGGAGAAAGGCATCCTGGAGAGGGACAGGCAGGGACTCGCGAGGAAGGTCTAGATGGAGATGGCAGCACAATGCTGGGCCCTCTTTCCTAGGTGGGCTGTGGGTGATGCGTAGGGAGCAGGCAGACGTCGTAGCCTGGAGAAAAGTGTTTGTAAAAGGGAGAGTGAACATGTGGCAGCAGAGCCAGGGGGAGCAGAGGGAGCACGTACAGCCCTCACTGGGAACACTGGAACAGGTTGTGGCACTGCCTTGGAAGGAGTGTAAAGGAGGGGAATGAGGTCATTTGTTCAGTCTATGCAGATGGGAAAAATTCTTGTGAATTCACTTCAGGGCAAGTGAGACACTTATCCCACTGCCTTTTCTGCAGGTAAATACTGCAATGCAATAGGCCCAAATCAGCTTTCAGTGGCCAGGCATTGTGGGCTATTGTTTCAGCTCCTTCCCACGCTTCTCCAGAGGGGTCACAGAGAGATGACAGATGGTGAGTGCAGCAGTCTCCCACTGCATTCCTCTGCTGTGCCTCAGTGCCCGTTAGCTGCATCTCCTAACCTCAAACACAAGAGGTGTTCTGAGAAGTCTCTGCTGGACTCCAACTTCACTGCTCTGTGAGGCAGTGCTTGGTTCTGCTGCTGAGGAATTGAACCCAAGAACATTCATAGTTAAGTGTACAAATGGACTTAAATAAAGCAGCAGCACCCAAACCAGAATGCCTTAGGAACCTCAGTGCAGCACCAACTCAGCACTAACATAAATCACTGTCAAAAATAACATAGTGAAGACTGCAGCTAATCTCTGAAGATTTCACCCCAGAGATCTTTTTGTGTTCTCCAAGCTGCTGTAGGTGTGTTCCTTCCTTCATGCCTTTGTGGTTTTGGCTTCTTTCCCAGGTGACACCGTTCCCTATGTCCTGTGACCTACAAGGAGAGTGTGCTTGCCGGGACCCCAACGCCCAAGAGCACAACCAGAAAGACCTCCGTGGCTTCAGTCTTGGGTAGAGCCAAGTGACGCGGAAAGGAGGACCACACTGCTCAAGGCAGGCTAGGAGAGACACCACATCCCTTTTGGTATAGTTTTTAACATTTAGCTGCTCAACTGGATGGCATTTCTGCACCAGGGACCCTTAGAATTCAACCAGTCTGCCTTTAATTTTTGTCCAAGGAGAACTCGAAGTAGGGGTTTATGTATTAATTATATCTTAAATAGTGATGATGAGAAAAAAACAGCCAAGAGTCAAGTCAAGACAACTTTCATGTATCAGAACAGCATGTTATGCCCACCTAATTTGAACAGTTCATATCTAGATTCAAGGCGAGAAACAAACTATTTATGTACACATATTTATAGAAATAAGTAGAGAAAGAGAGAGAGAGAGAGAGAGAGAGAGATTATGATCAACGCAACAACACTTTCCCCTCCCCAGCACTCACAACTCAGACCGTTCGTGGAAGAGGCTGAGCTCTTGGAGGACTCCAAGCTGAGCCTTTTCTGATGCTGAATGCCAAGGTATCGCATGCTCGGGGCACTGTGGTTGGGGTGGGATCTCCACAGGGCTGGGCCTCTTGGCAAGGGACTTGCCAGGCGCCCAGCCAGCTCGAGGTGTGGGATGCATCTGCTCCTCACAGGAATGCTACTTCCAGCCAGGCAGCTCAGCAGACTGCAGTGGCCTTTCTGTACAGCTCCTCCTTCTGCCCCTGCCCTCAAAGAGCCAACAAAAAGCCCCCTCGTAGCCTGCAGGGCTTCTGGGACGTTTCTGTGTGGAGCTGGGCAGGTGGTCCCATGGTGGAGTGAGGGAGTGGGGAGTCTAAGGGCTGGCATTGAGGAACATGGATGATTGCTTCTGAGGAGCACAGAGAGGGGAACTCGCGCCCGCACTTGTCATTTGAGCATGTCTGCTGCTGCTACTCCTGCTGCTATGTCCCATACAAATAGTTTCCTTACTGTGTCAGGACAGGGTGAAAAACAACCCCATGCAACCAAACAGTCTGCCTTAAAGCTTATCTACAACCTGCCTTTCAAACCCTCTGGTCTCTTCCTCAGCATTGGGGCAAGAAAACAGGACACCAGCCAGCCAAAGGAGTCTGCTTTCTGGTCTCCACCCTGCCAAGTGGTTCTCTAAGCCTCCTCCACCCCCCCTTTATGGTGATCTGATTCTGACAAATGCTTCATGCTCCTGTTTTCTCGGGAGAGGGGAAGAGGAGGAGGAGGAGACACCTTCCATGAGGAAAGGCCCACAGGACACAGTATTAGAATTTTGGCCATATTTGTCAGTATTAAGCTGCCAGGCCATTGCATCAGACACCTGGGATAGACCAGGAGCCTTGCTGTTTGAAATCTTCCAGAAAGAAGGGCATTAGCTGCAGCAGACCTCACACTTCCCTGTCATCTTCCTGCTTCAGCCCAGAGGGGAACATGTGCCAGACCCTCGGTGATTCCCTTCCTCCTAGGGTTCCTTACATTGATTCACTGAGATACCCAGGGCATCCAATGCTGCTGCTGCTACAGCCCCTCCCAGGGAAATCCCAGACATCTTTGCAGTGTTGGCTTGGGCTTGTGTCTGCTGCTCCAAGCTCCTGCTAAGAACACACATCCAAAAGAGCATCCTTCCTAGTGTTCAGTTTGTTTGTTCCTTGGGACTCTTGTGATTTACACAATCTACTGGGTAAAGAGAAAAAGATCTTTTTCTAACTCCCTCTTTAGGCACTGGAGCAAGGCAGAAGGGTAAGGGGTCATTCAGCTCATGGAGATGGATGTAAAAATTATTTGGAGAACTAGAAATGGAAAAATTATAGAATAATAGATGCAAGGATCCAAGTTCTTGTTACCTGCTGTTGGGGTTGTTTCTATTGGAATGAACCAGAGAAGAATCTCAAGAACTAGAGGTGTGGAGAGGTGATTGCCATTAAGAGGGTGAGGAGCTCTCTGCTGTGAAGCTCCAGCTGTCCCTAGAGAAGGCCTGGCCATGGGAGCTGTGTGGATGGCTCTGGCCCCTCTCTGCAGGGGTGTCCTGGAAAGGGAGGTGCAGTGGGATCAGGGTTCCTGTCATGGAGTTAGACTGAACATCCCCCAGCTTAGAGAGCAGTGGCACAAGCTTCCACTTTTGTCCCTTGCTTTCTAACTAATATGGAAAGTAAACGACTGTGCAAAGGCTGCTGCTTCCTTCTGGTCCCTTTGGCCTCCCCTGTTTTGTTGGCAGTTTGTTCATGTGCCACCCAGCCTGTCAGAAGAGCTCACAACCTCAAAAGCCTTTCAGACTGACAACACTTCATGTCCTCCATGCCCGACACATCTTGGCATGCTTTCCCCTCTCCATCCCTCCTGGATTTAATCCCAACAGGGAGCCTCAGTTCAGCCCCTGAGTGCATCCTGGAAATGCCCTTCCCAGTGCAGAGCTCAGCATGGAGCAGATTTCCCATCTGCTTTGCCCATGTGGACAGTGCCCAGGACAGACAGGTCTGTACAGACATTATTGCCACTTGCTGCTGTGGGCTTACAGGAGCTCAAGGCCAGCTGAGCCCCTCTGGCCAGCCAGGGCCAGCCCCTGTTTGCTGAGAGCTGGAGACCTCAGCTCCAGAGAGACAGTGGCTTCTCACCAGCACAGCCTCACTCCTCAGCTTCCATCCTGCAGTCCTGGTATGCCCCAACTCCCCTTCCCACCTGCAGGCTTTCCATGCTGCTATTTGATTTTTTTTTTTTTTTAATCTACTCTGTTGGCACTGTCCATCTCCTCCTGTAGGGTTGATGGGATCAGGAGTAGAAAAAAGCTCTGCTCTGAATCATGTTAAATCAAATGGCTTTTTTTTTTT
>VWZN01011568.1:300511-316834 GCA_013396955.1 Regulus satrapa | reverse complement strand
AGAGAGGCAGAGTGGGTGAGGGGAGGGGTGAGAAAGAGAGAGAGACTTTCTGGTGAAGACTGGGTAATAAATTACAGAAGCAGTTCTTGGGCTGCCAATTTAACACCATAAATCAAGTCCTGGATATTACCCAAGTGCTCCCTACGGAGGGCTGTCAGGTCAGAACGACCACCTTTTCAAATACTGGAAATGAAATCTTCCTAAATGCTGACCAACCTCATCCCTGCCAGAAATGGCAATTTATTGCCTTATTAAAGGGCAGGAATTGGGAGGGGACGGCAGGGGAGCGAGAGGGGAGTCACTCTCTTGGCTGCCTGTGGCCAGACCTCAAGCTCTCAGTCCCCAAAGGGATGAAGTGACCCCCTTCCCCCTCACCCCACAGCCCAGATGGGGATGCCCCCATGTTGGTGTGGGCCAGCAGTGCCCTCTCTCCCACCACATGCCCATCACAGGAGCCAGGGACTGATTCAGGACTGCACTTAGGTGGTGGATTTAGGAGGTCACAGCACAGTCAAAAATGATGAAGAGGGGGATTTAAAAATAGTGACAGCTCTAAGCAGCCACTTCCCTCTGCAGTGCCTCGTGGCATGATGGGGGAGAGGAAAAGGGAGGGGACGGGTGTTTGCTGCCAGGGCACTTTCCAAGACTTCCATGAGCCAGTGTTCCCACTGCACAAGGGACAGGACTCTGAGGTGCCTGCTGCCAGCCCCAGCTCTGCAAGGATTTGCCTGAGAGTAGGAGCTTCCTGTTCTGCTCAGAGCCAGGGTGCTCCTGCTGGGATGTTTGTCCCCTCCAGCTGCACATGGGGACACCCGACACTCACCTTGAGGGCTGAAATGGGATGAAAATCTATCCAGAGCCAGCCAAACCCTTCTCTGCCTTACCTCGGAGGAAGGTACTAAAAGAGGGTGAAGCAGCATGAAGGAGCCACTAAAAAATGATACCTGGGCTGGAAGGAAGGATGAGATTCCTGAGACTGCAGGGAGAGGCTGGCTGCATGGCTGCTGTGTTCCTGTATGAGGTGGTTTTGTCATAAATTCAGATTTTCCACTCTGCTGAGAACTGACCTGGGTCTTTCAGACCCTCGTGTGTGAAAACAGCGAGTCCGGGACTTGATGGCCTCTTATCACAGCCTCCCATCAGAACATTGCATTCCCCCTTGTACCAGAAGTCAGCTGCTCTGGAGCTGCAATTCATGTCCCTTGGCTAGCCCAGCTGCCTGCCTGGGTGACCGGCTGGAGCAGGGGACAGGTTGTGAGCCCTGGGCTGATGCCAGGGTTACTGGTAGCCACAAATAGGGACATGGAAAGAAGATTTTAACTTAATTATTTGTTCTGCCTCCTCCTAAAAGCCATACTCTGCTTTCAGTGTTCATAAGAATCATCCTGAAAACACAGTAAGATAAAATAATAATGAAATCTCCCCGTGGCTGTGCTAGGAAGTATGCTGGCTGCACTGATCCAGAGGTCTAGATGCACAGTAGCATTAAAGTTCACTGATTTAGACAGATTCTTCTGTCTTGTTGGAACAAATTAACTGTGTGAGATTCACTTGGTGTCTGTGAGAGTAATGGGGGGAGCAGGAAAGGGGCTGCTGTTGCTAGAGGAGATGAGCAGGATGAGGCAAGCCAGGTGTTGAGATGCTGCTGACTACAGAAAGTCCTGGTTTAGGGCCACCTATGAGCTAAGTTTTTAATGTCTCCTTAATGTAAACGGTCTGGTTGGGACATCTGGCTGTCAGAGTGTCTTCTTGCCAGCAGCTGTTTGCAGTAACCTGTGGCTTTCATGGAAACTGGGCTCACGAGGACCTCGGTGTGATGTATTTATTACACAGAGGCAACCAACTCCCCTCTTGTCGCTCCGTTTTATGAGCGAACATTTACCGTGAAGCCGAGGCTCATCTGATAAACATTTCAAGGTACAAAAATGCACGTCCCCCTGGGAAGGAGAACAGCCTGTCAATTAAAATCCTGTTAGGAGATGGCCTCCCTTGGCAAAAAAAAAAAAAAAAAGTCCTTGTTGCCTCCTGCTACGTCAGTGCCTCTGCTTCTGTCCAAGCTCCCTGAGAAGCCAGGCTGGATGGCAGAGCTCCGCTCTTGTCACGAGCCTGGCACTGGCTGCCTTGGCTTTCATGGATTCATCCCCTTGGCTGCAAGTCACGTATTTCTCAAGTACAGAGCAGGGCAGAGGAATGCTGTGAGGAGCTCCCCTGGCTCAGTGAGGACAACAGACAGCAACCAAATTGACCGTGGGCTCCAGATGTAGCTGGGTCCTGGAACTGGCAGTTTAAATGTCACCCTGCTGTCCCACAGCTTGATGCAGGTATCGGGTTAGACAGCATCCTTTAGTGGGTTGGTTCTCAAGTAACAGGGGAAATAAAGATGTAAGAAGAAGCTGATGGCTCCCAGGGACTCAGAGAAAAAGGA
This sequence comes from Regulus satrapa, assembly GCA_013396955.1. Lineage (NCBI taxonomy): Eukaryota > Metazoa > Chordata > Aves > Passeriformes > Regulidae > Regulus > Regulus satrapa. The sequence goes on along the minus strand of VWZN01011568.1, from coordinate 314,409 downwards.
ACAATTGAAAAGGACAAACAAGCCTGCAGTGTCATCAGAGGGAAGGCAGGGGGAAGGATGAGAATGGCTCTGTGCCAGAGGCCAATGAACTACGAAAGAAACTATGACCAAGGTCATCTCCAGAGGAGGACAAGCCCCAGACCAGCTTGATCTATGTCCAGGAGGGGGGTAAACAGTTGTGAGCTGTCATCCTGGTACTACGGAGAGATCCTCAGCCTCATCCAACAAGCAAATAGGAACAAAGGGAGAAGGAAAAGCTTTCCCAGGCCTGTATTACACCCTTTGCCCCCCACTCCTCAGTGTTTCCAAGCCCCCAGCTCATTCGAAGCATCACCCACTTGGTTCAGGCTGGGTGATACAAACATTCATGCAAAGACTACCCAGCTGCCAGGCGTCCCACCCACATTCATCCAAGGACTGAGCAGGGCCTGGTGGTCCAAGGGGATGCAGGACAGCTTGGTGGACACCAAAAGGGGACTTCTCTTAGCTGCTAGGAGAAGGCAGGTGCGTCACATCCCCAGTGGTCAAGCAGAGGGGTGCTCTGGGCATGGGGCAGGACACGGGGAAGGGACAAGTACCTGGGCCCCAGCTCATCCTCACTGCGCCAGACAAAGTCTCCAAACTTCTCGTAGTGGGAGTTGTAGTGGTGCTGCACTCGGAAGAGCATGGAAGCAGAGACCTCCATTAGGGTGTTGTAGGCTGTCTGCTGCTCCTTCCCGCTCGTGTAGCCATTATAGAGGTTGTAGATTTTGTCAGCTATCTCTGGAAAGGATGAGGACATGGGATTAATGACCAGCTGAAGGTGCTAACATGGGAAGAGGAGGAGCAGAGCCCTTGGCAGGGCTGGCAGCAGGGGCAGGCAGCTGGGATGGCTGCCAGTCCCTTGGGGCTGCCTGCAGCAGGGTTCAGTGCCTGCAGAGCATTCAACACTTCCTCAGGCTGATCCTGCAGTGGGTGCTCTGCACGAGCAAAGCTGTCCCAAAGACTCCAGGAATACTCCATGAAGGAGCAGAAGGAGGAGAGGCAAAAAGCTGCCAGGACAGGCAGACAGACACTCTTCCTCCCAGGAAGGGCAGGCAAGCTCTTCCTAAATTCACCTAACCAAAAGCAATTTGCAGCTATGGTGCTAAAGAGTAGGAAGAACTCAACACTCAATCCCAGGATGGCCCTTCAGCCAGAACTGCAGCACCTCATCATTGTGGGCATCAGCTGGAAGAGCTCAGATGTGTTAAACAAGAGAGTTAACTCTCTGCTGTAGGAAAAAAAAAAAAAAAATCTATTTTTGGAGATGAGAAATGCACAAAATTGTGTCTTCTTCTTTCTCCTTAGTCTTCTGTTTGATGTTTTTCCATGAGAATGCTTTTCCTATTGAACATGGAGCTAAGCACTAACTGATTTTTTTTTTCTTTTTTTTTTTTCTGTGTGATATTCCCAATGGAAAGCAAGCAAGAAAGAGAACAGGTAACATGATTGTCACATAGAAGAATCCTTTTAAATCTCAAAGCAGCCAGATGCTCTGGTTTGGGTGTAAGGACAAATGGGATCAGTTTCAAAACTGAGCAATGCAAATGTGCAAAAGTAGCTGGGCTTTTATCAACATTTCTGCTTCCAAACTGATCCAGCTGCACCCAGCACCCCTTCAAATACCCAGAGCCAAAGGTGCCCTGCAGGGCCCAGCCAGGGCTGCTCCTCTCAGCTTTGTGAAAAGGGATTGTTCTTTCTCCAGGGGGCACAGACACACCAGCTACCTCAGCCAGGCATGGGAACGATGCCTGTGTGGCATCACGGGGCCATCCTCATCTGCCCAACCAAGGGCCTTTGCCCCTGGACACCAGTGCAATTTGTCACCCCTCCCCATATGAACGCCCCTGTGCCCACGGGTGAATTTAAAGGAGCCTTCCCACCCGGAGAGAAGGGCCTTGGCATGTTTGTGGGAGCACAGTGAAGAGAGGAAAATCCAAATTAGCAGGAAATGTCTCCTGGTGCAGAGCACGAGGCACCTGGACACTGACCTTCTGCCTTGCTGTCGTCTACCAGCGGGCACGCCGTCCTCAGGGTGACCGTGCTCAGCTCCGAGTGTCTCCCTCGTGTATCCACCGCGTACAGGGTAAATCTGTAAGGCAGGAAGAAAAAGGGAAACAACGACTTGGTCCCTCAGTCTCACACCAGCAGATTGTTAAGGGCACCGGCCTTCCAAAGAGAAAGGAAAAATGTGGTCCAGGCACTATCAGTCATTTTTGGCATCTCAAAGAGATGTGAGATGACCTCTTGGGACAGAGGAGAACCCAGGGATAGGAGCCAGGGCTGAGGGGAACAGACCACTTCATCCCTTTCTGCAATCTGCAGGGCTCCATTTCCTCTCCCCTCATCCCAGGGACCCCTGTGGGGCTGCACCCTGAATCCTCCTGACTGCAGAGAGATGCAAACACCTCAGGGCTGCTCTGCCATGCCCTGATGTGAACATTATAACACGGTGGTGTTTGCGAGCCAGGCTCCTTCTGGGAGCAGGGCAGTAATTCTTGCCTTAAGTGGGCTCTGTGCTGACAAGTGACAGCTTGTACTCATCCTGTGAACGGCTCTTGAGTTGTTTGCTCCCTCATTTCCTCACAAGGGTGGGGCTGGCAAAAGGGTGGGAACGATAATTTCACACTTGAAGCTAATGGAGAGCATCTGACAGTAAAATATGGCTTTTGTGCCCGATGGAGCATCGAGTAAACAGGCTGTGCCTGCATGGGACATCCCGGGATGCTGAGCTCAGAGTCCTGCTCAGAGCATGAAAGCTCCAAGATGAGAATGCTTCTTCACAGCAGGGGTGACAATCTTCTGTCCCAAAGGGCATCAGTTCACATTTATTCACTCGGAGATGGGCATGGCAACTCAAGCTGGCTTTGACAAAGTGCAGGGACTGGTTTGAACTCCTCAGAGGTCTGAGATGCCTGGTGGTGGGGTACCCAGCATGAGAAATAACACACCACCCCTCCTTAGCCTGAGGTAAAACTGACCAGCTCTTGCAAGTGAGTGCAAAGAGTATCATAAAAGCAGCTGAAGCTTAAATGGGATTGAGACCCTGAGGTATGTTTATTTAAGGGATGGTCCTAAGTCCTTAACATCCTTGGGGGTGACAGAAGCAATGCCTCCCTCTTCCTCACCCCACACAGGAGCACTGCCAGCCCCCTCTCCCCTCCCTGCAGGCCCTGCACGTCCCACATGTGGCTGATAAGAACTGACATTTGCACGGTAGCAATTCCCAGCACAGGACATATTCCCTCCAAGCAATTAGCATTAGCTCCCTAACAATACTCGCTGTCTGAAAGGATGCCAGCAGACTGCCAAGGAACTCGCTTGTGTGCAGGGACAACTCCCATTTTCACAAAGCTGGGGCAGGCAGGGGATGCACACGCTGGGCTCGCCCAAGGAGATGCTATTGAATCCTGTTGGCATGACATCATTTTCCTGAATTTACCAGGAGCGTTGCTCAGGGCGGGAGCGTCTCAAGAAGGACATCCACACTGTGCCACTTCACAAGTACCACACACAGGCTGCTCTCCCTGAGGGACACAGAGCAGCAGGGCAACACAGGATGCCATGCAGGAGTCTGAGTGCAGGGCTTTGCATCCCATCCTGAGGGTGTCACTGGTCCTTTCCCTCCCTTCAGCAGACAGGAGGTTCAAGGGGAGCGAGGAGTCTCCAGCTGGGAGCAGGGAAGGTTTGTGTCTCAGCAACACCAACAGGGGCACCCTGTGCTGGGCAGGGGGACTCCAGCGCCAAGAGATGAGAGATGCAGAGGAAGAACAGGGCAAGCACCCCAGCTGTCCTGCTGCCCACCCGCTGCAGGGCTCCTCTTGCTCATCAGCAGAAGCACAGCGAGAGGGATTAACAGCAGGGTACTGCTGGGAGCTGCTCCAATCCCCATCCTGGGGTCACCTGCTGAGCCGCAGTGGCTGTGCTGCTGTGTTTGCTTTGGGAAAAGGGTGAGCAGAGCTAATGTGTGACCTCTGCTCTGCCTGCAGCAGCTCAGGCTGGCTCCATTAGCTCGGAGGCAATCAGTGCCAGAGCACTTTCCTTGGAAAACAGAAGACTTTTATCAAAACATAATTGTAATATTCAGCAATTAGTGCCCATTTCACCTATTCTATCGCCAGTGGGGTCAGGAGGATTATTTGGGTGTTGAAGCACATCCACCTCTTTGGGTGATGCTGAAGACCTGTATGAGCCTTTGAACTGCACTCCTCCCCTCTGCCCAGCTTACACAGGCACAAAGTCACTCAGCTGCCAAAAGCAAGAGCATCTCTCCTGGTCAGGCCTGGGTTAAAGAATTGATGTCAAAACACAAGGCCTCATTTCATCTCTTCTTTTTATTTTTATTTTTATTTTTATTTTTATTTTTATTTTTATTTTTATTTTTATGATGATGTAAGGAAAAAAAAAAACCACAATGTAAATGGAAAAACATCAGAATCAAAGTGATTTTGATCTTGTCAAATTTTTTTTTTTTAGAAGAAACCCAATTGCTTTACCTCACCTGGAGCCAGTCCTCTTTCAAGAACCTTAGAGGAAACTCTTTCATCTCCATTCCTTGTGAATGAGATGTTTTGGACCCAGCACCAATCAGCCCAGCTGTGGTGGAGGCTGGCAGCCCAGCAGCACACAGCCTCTGCACCTCTCCAGCTCTTTCCTGCCAGTGACCTCAGAAGGTTTTAACATTAATTACAGTCCAAAAGATCACCCTGAAGCACAGCAGTATTAATAGCTCTGTTTTATCGACAGTAAACAGAGACATATGGGGTGAAGCATTGTGCCCCGGAGAGGCTCAGTGACATGAACAGTTTGGAAACTCGAGAGATGATGGTTTCCAATCTTGTTCTCAAACCACTTGACCACCCAGCCTCTGCAGAAAAACACTTTTATGGCCAGTTAATGGCACTGTGCAGAGTGCTGGGGTTTAGTTTGGTTCTTTTATTCCCGGAAACGGACAATTAAGAGATGGGAGTGCAAACACACTGGTCTCTGTGTCTCTGTGTCTCTGTCTCTGTGTCTCTGTGCAAACCCAGATCTTTCTGGAAACCTTCAGCAGATGCAGACAAGGAGCAGCCGAGGACCCAATGGGACATCAGTGGGGTGGCAGGAGAGGGATGGCATGGGAGGGATGGGGATGTGGCTTTAAGCTGGAGGAGGGTAGGTTTGGATAAGCTATTAGGGAGAAATTCATTACAGTAAGGGTGGTGAGGTTACAAAAAGAGGTTGCAGACTCCACATGCCTCAAAGTGTTCAAGACAAGTAGGACAAGGCTTGGCACAACCTCAGATACTGGAAGGTGTCCCTGCCCATGCTAGAGGGTTGGAATGAGATGAGCTTTAAGGTCCCTTCTAAACCAAGCCATTCTAGGATTCTGAATCTACCTCACAAAGCAGGGGAAAATCAAAGTGATCATGGTGAGGGAGGGAGCTAAGCCGAGGACAAGGTGGGGTTTTGCAGCACTCCACGGAGATCCTCCTGCCCCACCTGAGCATATTACAGCATTGTGGGCCAAGGACCAAGCCAGGTATCATCCTCACTGATGAGGATAGAGCTGCAATCACTTGAATAGGATAGCCCTGATAAATTGTAGATAAATGAGGCCAAAACGCGCTTCTGAGCGCTTTGCCCAAGGCAGAGATCTCTGGGGTGAAGTCAAAGCCAGAAACTAAAAGGTCTCAGACCTACAGTCATTGCAAGAAACCACGTCAGACAACCTGGAATGCCATATGGTAGCTGCGATCTGGCAGAGGCTCCTTTATAACCTGGAGGTGTTTTGTTTAGTGATAAACTTTCCTCACAACATTTCCTCATCTTCTCCCTGTGCTTTCCAAAGGAGCTCCAGGCTCCCTGCTACTGTCTCACAGCTGATCTTCTTTTTCACCCCTGCTTTCAGTAAGATCCTACACAAAGACTTGTATTTCTAGAAATACTAGAATATATTTTACCTGAAGAGGTTTCAAAGAGGTCCAAACACATATGCTCTTGGCAGGGATCAGCCCTCCGTGCCTGGAAATGCTGCCACCTCTGCAGCAAATCACAGCACACAAAGTCCATTAAAGTAATGCTGGTTAAATGTTTACTTCTGAATTCAAACCTGTTGGGATCTGAAGGAACTTTCAGGGAGAGACAGAAACCAATCAACGTTTGGCCTCATGAAATGTCAATACCTTCCCTGCAGATTCCCCACCCAGTGTTGGCTGAAGGCTGGGTTTTATCTAGGCTCAAGGTGCTTTTTGAGGGAGGAAGAGAAAGCAAGAGGAAGATGCTAATGCTTTGGTTTCTGGAACCCAATGACTGTTCAGATTGTCCATTGCATTTCAAAAGATTCAAAACCCAGAGGGAAAAAAAAAAAAAAAGCTCTATCCTTTCTCAGTGCAGAAAAAAAATAACCCCAAATATAAATTTATAAATTAAAAATTCTTAAGACTGAGACTGAAAGCTCAAAACATGTTACTTATTTTTAGACAGCATGTTTATTTAACTCCCTCTCATGATGCTCATGACGTTTGAGTGCTTTAGTCATGATCCTTATTTGCGGGAAGTGAGATAAGGACTTCTGAGCCTGACCTTCCTTAGCTCAGCTGCTGATTTCTTTATATCCTGCAGAGATACCACAGGCATTTCTGGTCTGCCTTGTCTGCTCTTCCTGAGGCCTTTGGGCTGGTGCAGCTGCTCTGTGAGATGCTGTGCCACAACGGGCTGCCTGGGCTGCAGAGAAAGGCTCTGATAAGGAGCTCAATTAGCACCCCTGCAGATGCCAAGCCCCCACGCTAATTAAGCATGTGTCTACTGGGAGCTGGCTGCATCGGCCAACCCAGGCTCTGAGAGGAGCCCCTGTGAATGGAGGACAGGGCAGAGAAGCTGCTCCAGAGCCCAGTGTCACACAAAAACACGGCCTCAAGCTTTCCGAAGTGGTGCAACCACAAGATGCTCCTGCCAGTGGGGCTCGGCTTGAGCTTGGCTGATCTGCCTGGGCTTGGTGCCGTGTTCCTGCAGCCACGAGACTCGTGCTGTTAACTCCAGCAGCTCGGCGAGGGCAACCCTGGCTGGCGTCCCACACGCAGCGCGATGGATTCTCCCTCCCCTGGCAGCGTGGCTACCATCACCCGTCATGCCGAGCCTGAAAACACAAACCCTGACTTGGCTGAGGTGTTACATGCACGTCCTGCCATCACTCCCTGGCTGGTCACAGCTTGTCCGTGCCTCCTGCACAGCCCAGGCTGGCGGGGCTCGCACGCACCCAGCCCCACGCCACCGAGGCTGCTCCAGCGTGCTGACACACACACATCACACCCTGCCTTGCCAGCCCTTCTCGCTTCCTGTTCCAGCTGAAAAACAATGCCGAGGCCTCCCTTTAAAAGCCCTCAGTGGAGCAGCTCTTGGCATTCCGCGCTTCCCTGCTGCCCAGTGATCTCAGCACGGAGACTGGGCACGAGGGATGGGGGCCGGGCTCGGGCTGTGCCAGGACCTGTGGAGCTGCCAAAAGGGCGATCCCAGGCACACATGGGTGTGAACACACCCATCACACCCTGCACGTCCTTGTGCTCACAGCACCCAAGCGAGCTGTTCTCTCCCATTCTTGTAGCCTGCCAGTGTCCTCAGCTCCCAGAACCAAGGTGAGTGATGTGCTGGAGAGAGGCCGGGAGGCTTGAGAGCGGAGTGTGTTTCTTTGTCCTGATACCCACAGGTGAGCAGCATTAGACCTTCATCCCAGCATCTCCTGGAGATAAAACCATCCATAAATTACACGCACGTTTCTCTAAAAGACTGTCCTTGGGTAGTGTGGGGTGCTGCAGGGTGGAGCAGAGCCGTGGGTGTTTCACCCCCAGCCACATGCCACGGGCTGTGAGTGGTCCAGGAGCCACCCACCCACTCCTGCCTCCCTGCCATGGGCTGGTACACCCCCTGCCGAGCCTCCCAGGCACTTCCATTGAGGAACATGGAGCAGGAGTGGGGCTTGCCTGCCAGCAGCTGCCTGGGCAGGCATGGAAACGGGGGGTGTGTGTTTAGTGCAAGCATTCCCAATTCAGAAACCATTAGAATTTAAAAAGAAATCAAAACAAATAAAAAGCAGCCCATCCACACAAGCCAAGGAATGCAGCTGAGCTTATTGACGACTCTGCGATTTGTGAAAATTAAGAGGTAAATGAGAGCAATTCCCCCAGTCTCTGCAGCAAATGCTGAGCAGACAATTAGCAGGGGGTGGTCTGGGGAAGGAGAGGGTTTCTTGGTCCATTTGTTGGGCCCTGGCTTTGGGCTCACTCATGCCATGCCCTTGCCCATGGTGCCAGGGGAGGGCTGGCATCCTGGCAGGGGACTGACCACGCTGCATCCCTGCCAAAGGCCCTGCTGGAGGCTTGGGGTTTGGGTAAGGCTCTGCAGGGCAGTGGTCACCCTTGTGCCATCTCCCTGGGGCTGGCACTGTCACAAATGTCTTCTGTTGCTCATTGTCTTTGGCTCCAGCTCTGCTTTTCCACAGTAAGGAAAGAGTGGACATTGCAGTCTTGAAAGAAATCCAGTCTTTTAGAAAGATCTCCTCACTGTTCTACCAAGCACCTTTTATAACTGAGCTGCTTTTATCCATCTGTGACAAGTGCCCTCCTCCCAGGTTAGCAGCAACTGGTGCCACACGGAGTATGGAAGCCTTGCCATTACACCAACACACAGGGCTGTCAGTAAACTGTTCTCACAGCTCACACTTCTTTTGTTCCCAGGACAGCAAATGCTGTGAGACTAATCGTTACCCTTCAACAGATGCCTCCCAACAAAACCAGACCACAGTTGTCAGATGTACCTGCCAGGACATGCCTCAGGTGCCTGATGCCTTTTGGAAGGGAACAAAACCGTGCCCATCAAATGCTGAAGGAAGGAGGCAGGAGGGAGGCACAGGCTGCTCTGCACAGTAAGAGGCTGTTTGATCAGGGAAAAGGGCAAAGGACACTTGATTTCTGAGACAGAGAGGGCAGGAGAAGCTGCTGTGGGGCTGGGGACAGGCTTGCACAGCCTGGGGTCCATCTTTGTTTTGTGTCAACCCTGGAAAAGTCACCCAGGGTTATCCAGGCTGCAAGGTTGCCTGAATTGCAGCAGATACCATGGCCATGCTCAAAAACAGTGACTGGAGAGCATGGTACTTCTCACAGGGAGGAGGGCAGGGCCAGGGGTTGCTGATGAAGGCTGATGATTATGAATTGCATTGGGGTGCAGTGTGGGACAGTGCCACTTTTGTGTCACAGCATCCCACACTGCGCTGCCCCAGCTCTCCCGGGCTTGCCCTCTGAGCTGTGAGGCCCCAGAGAGCCAAGACCTGGAGAAGGCAGGTTTGGGTGCTGGTCCCCTCAACCCCTCAGCAGCATCTGCCCTGCACCTGAGCCAAGCTGTGATGCAGACTCACAGCTCTCCCTCCTTTGAGCACTTCATCAGCCTCCTTTTGTTTCAGATCCCTGTTAAACAAGATCCAAACAAAGGGTGAAGGGAAAAGAAGAAAAGAAATTCATTAACAATCCTGACCACTCCTTGCTACTGCCTGTATCTACTGTCTCCCTGACAAAGAAATGCCGGGCAGAGTATTCACCTTCCCAGCCTCAACTGTGGCATCTCAATTTCCCAAGATTTCCCTCAAAACCCTGTCAATAACCCACCAGAGCAGTGATTCCCATTACTGCCATGGCTGTGAAAGAAGGCCTTGATACACAGGCCACCTTCTGTTCCCAAGAACCCTGCTCCTGAATGATACCTGTGTTGGGCAGCCAAGATTCCACTGGAGCCCCTCTGCCAGCCAGACACCTTGTGAGCAGCAGTGCCAAGACTGCCTTAGGTAAAAACGTGTTTCACTGGAAATTCGGGGGAAATGCCAGCCAGGCCATGGCTTCAGTAAGAAGGTGCAGGAAGGTCACTACCACCCTCCTGGCTGCTGCATCTGCAGAGTGTCTTCATCACCACCCCGGGACTGAGAGCTCCAACAGTGCCCCTGACCCTCCTTGCCTTTTTCTCTGCTTTATGATTCCGTCCTTTGTCCCCCCGATCCTTGCCAGCTGTTGCAAGAAGCAGATAATGACTCCCTCATCCCTCCCTCTTGGAGTACATCCTTTCAGGAGCAGCTTTACCCCACTGAAGAAGGAAGAGCAGAGCAATCTTCTCTGGAGAGGAGTTTGGAGTTTCTGATGAGGATGGGCTGTGGATGAGAGAGCAGCTCCTTGGCGTGGCAGCAGCACAACACACCCAAAACAGCCACGCTGACATGAGATAACATTAACAGATGTTGCAACACTGGGGCTTTAACTGGTAGGCATTCTCCAAGGAGCAAGGAGGATTTAATAGGCTTGGAGATGTCCCAGCAGAGCTCTACGGTGTCCCATAGCGATGGTTCGCAGCTGTGAAGGCAGAATGATGGCAGAAAAAGCAGGATCAGCATGGAATTGCCAGCTTTGGAGAGGATGGATAGAGGGTCTTTGAGGTCCGTATTTCTGGCAGTCATCATGTCCTTGCTTTCGTCCTGCTGGCTGTAAGGATGAAGATCTGCAGATGTGCTTCTAAAGGCAAGGCAGTAAGAACTGGCCCAGCTACTCACAATCTTCCTTGCCTGTCTCAGGGCTTGAGGCAAGGTGCTCCTCCACTGGCTGGAAAGGCCACAGAAGGTCCCATGTTAGTCAGAATGTGAACTGTAACATCCTTTGGTGGAGTGAAGAACCAGAAGGAGGTGATAATAGGCCACTGCAGGCTGGTGCTTTTGTCTTCAGTGAAGCAACAGCAGCTCATTACAGTCTGTGAAGTGCCAGAGTCCGTGTTCGGGTGGGATGTCCAACAAAGCCCTTGGACAGAGGTCAGATGAGTTGCCTCTGTCTCCCTGTGCTGCTGGAACAATTCCTACTGTGCCAGAGCTCAGGCTGGTGCCCAAGGCTGCCAGCTGAGGGGCTGGTCCCGCTCGGGCTACAGAGCCTGGTGACGGATGGAGCTGTCCTTGGCACGGCAAAGGAGGGCTGTCCTCAGGCTCTGCATCCCACATGTCCCTGAAACCCTGCCCCAGCCTTTGCAAGGGCACTGCAGCTCACATCCATCCCTGCAGCTCCCCAGGACATGGCATGAGGATCATTCCCTGGCAGCACCTCCATCCTCTCTTCTTCCTGTGCAGTATCTGCTGCTCTCCCCATCAGTTCAGGACACCCCAACCCTGTTCCCTCAGACACCGTGCAGCCCCCAGGCCCAGCTCTGCTGAGGTTGGGACTTTGAGGGTAAGTTTTGCTTTGAGGGGAGGTTTTGCTTGTTTTTGCACTGATCTGTGGGTGGGTGGATTTGAGCCTGATCTCACAGCATTGGTCCTGTGCGCCAGGTGGGCTCTCCCAAGAGTGACACATCCCTTTAGTACCTTCCTAGGGCCATCATGGGGTGGCTACCATCCTCCTCCATGAAGAGACAGCAGTGCTTGGGGTGGCTGAGGCTGCAGGAGATGAGCAGGAAAGAGGGAAAAAAATATTCGGAAGGAGAGAGAGAATGAACTCTTCCTCCAGATGTGCCAAGGAGAAAGGAGAGACAAGCAAAGCCCTGGAACCCCGCAGGGAGCTCCACAATGGGAATGTTCACAGCTAACCATCCCTGCTGCTCAACCTACCAACACTCTGCAGAGCTTGGCCATCACCAGCCCTGGGGACATGGGCGAGAGGAAGGTTGTGACCCCTGGAAAATTGGGAAATCTCTGCCCCTCCCAACCTCATAGTCCCTCTAAACAAGAACCAGACACTCCATGGCTTGCTACCCCCGGAGATCCCCTTGGTAAGGCTTGTTCTCATTCTCCTGGGGGCTTGGCTTCCATCTGGACTGCTGGTTGAAATCCAGCCCGGGCTAGTAGTGAACACTTCAAAAGGCAGTGTCATCTGAGGAGCAGTGGGTGGTCCACAGCAAGCGAGTCGATGGCTGGCTGTTCTTATAAAAGCCGCCACAGTAGGGCCCCTGCTTCCAGAGAAGGGCAAGGGCTGCGCCGACTGCAGGGAGCAGAGCTTGTCCTCGGCCCGAGGGACAGTCACCTTAGTGAGCTGGCACAGGGAGCTACCCCTGAGGGCAGAGCTCTTGATCTGTCTCCACTGGGTTTGTCCCCAGCACCGCCGGCCAGCCCTGGCTTCACCTTCCACAGGCAACAGTGCAGAACAAGGCCCAGCAAAAATGCACAGGGAGAGGGGGACCCTCTGAGCATCCCAGGCAGGATCTCAGTAAGACCAACTCCAGCTGGGCTCTGGGAGCTCAAGGGGAGCCAACGGGGCCCTGCAATGGCCTCAGTGTTGGCATGGAGATGGTGGCAGGCAGGGATGCTGTGTGCCAGCCACAAGGATGCCAGCCAGGTCTGCAGCAACCACTGACCTTGTGCCCCAACGCCCCCAAATCCAGGGGCACAGGGCAAGGAACTGGCAGTGGGCAGGAAATTCTCACAGCTCCAGCAGGCAGACAGGGAGGGTGGAGGGCAGGATGGGGGGGTAGAGGGGCCCGAAACAAATAATAAAAACAAAATCCCAGTAAGCATGTTAGAATTCGTTTGAAGTGCAGAGGAGCTTTCAGGCAGGGTTATGCACATCTCCCAGCCCGGCGTGATTTACACATTCCTTGCAAGCAAAGGAATCTTCTCTGATTTGAAGTAAAACAGATGTTTTGGGGTTTTCTTTTCCCCCTCCCCACCCTATTTTAATCATTTCTTTATTGAAAGTATGACTATATAACCAACCAGCCCAGAACCAGAGTCCTGCTACCCCAGAAGCCAGGACTGGAGACCTGCTGTCCTGCACCACGGGAGAGACCTTTGTCATTGCAGTGGCTGTCTGTACTTGGGAGCTTCCAGAGGTGTGGAGCCAGCCCTGCTCTCCTGCAAACGCTGCTCCAAAGGCATCACTCCCTGCAGGTTTCTTCCCTTGTTTTTCATTCTGCAGGGAAGGATTGCAACTCTCTGCAGCTTTCCTTCTGCAGCAACAGCTGACCCTCCATCCCTGCTCCAGCAGCCCAGGTCCAGGAGACCTTCTAACCTCCACCACCAGTCCAGGAGATGTTTTGAATGGTGGGACTTGCCCTTGTTCCCACACCGTAGTGTCACACCTCACCCCAGTTGTGCTCTGTCCCAGCGGCGAGGATCGGGAAGGGCAGCTGGTCCACGCCCAGGAACTGGCAGCAGCAGCGCTGCTCACACACGCCAAGTGAAACAACCCAGCACAAGGAATGGTTGGGCAGGCTGGACCTGGGATATCTGCTGATTTCATCACTATGTGATCCCAGTCAAGTTACTTTGCCTCTATTTTTGTCACAAGTTTTCCACCCAGGAAAATTATTTGGGGAAGGAGCATCCATTTCCCAGAGGGATGCAGAGCACCAAGTGCAGTGGGGCTTCTGAGTGCTGGTTGATGCTGCAAACTACCAGCACAACCATGCCCTTGAGTTTACACTCAGAACAATAAGTCATGGCCAGTAGCAAATCCATCCAGCTGCCCCATCTTTCTTTTCTCTATTTTTTTTTTTCCCTTTTAAACCCTGTTGTTATTTCTCAGTACTTCGTTGGTGGCAGGGTGGGAAGGTTTTTTGAAACACATTCACGTACCAGTGGGACTCACTCCCATTCCCGTCTGGTACGAGAGATTGCACAAGAGAGAGAAACAAATGGGGATGAGGAAATGCGTGTTTATGAGAGGCAGCACTGTCATCGTGAGCAAGGGACCCCCCGCAGGAGAGCCAGCCTGGGAGCCAGCGGATTTCCATTCTCTCCCAACACTCCATTCATGCCTTGTTTCAGCCCTCCCTGGAGGCCCGAGACTGGCCGGGGTCCCACGGCCCCGCGCGGGACTCCCACCCCCCTTGTGCCGCCTCCTGTGATATTTGTTCTTGGGTGGAAAGAGGGAGATGCTGTTGTCTCA
>VWZN01011568.1:270059-296397 GCA_013396955.1 Regulus satrapa | reverse complement strand
TTTGGTTTAAATTGCTTTGTCTGAGGGGTTCCCCCAGCAGTCCAGGGTGGGTCTCCTGGCGAGCAGCCAGCCCTCCCCAACATCTCCTGCCCCATGTGAGAACTGGGGTGTGCAAAGCCTCCTGTGTGCAGGACACATCCCCATAGACCCTGTCCAGAAAGGCTGGAGGACTGGGATGTTGCAATGATGCAAACCAGAGGGAAGGAAAACATGAAAGTATCCCAGCCCTGTGGCAGGGCCTTCTGTTTGGGGTTGTGCAATGAGATTAGGAGGGGAGGCCACTCCTGTAGCTGCAGGACAGTGGGAGATGCTCAGAGGGAAGGAGAAAACTGGCACGCTCCAGACCTGCCATGGGCTGCCCTACAGTTTTCCTGTCAGCAATCAAGAGGAGAAAAGATGGAAGACAAGCAACAGACCCTGATCCAGGGGTATGACAGCCCAGAGCTGTGGCAAGATGTGCCCAAGCCCAGCTCAGTGCCCAGGTGTTTGGACAAGCATGTCCCTGTGACCCAGCTCTGAGCTCCCTCCACACCCATCCTGCCAGGGCAGTGTCTCCACACCCAGCTCCATCCAGTGAAAACAGGACCCACTGACCCCTCCATCCAGCACCCCTTGGACAACCAGCATCCCACAAATCCTACTTTTTTTTTGTTTGTTTTTTTTTTTTTCTTTTCCCAATAAACTTACATCATGACATAAGCTTTGGCTCCGAGGGATTTTGGTGAAAGCCAGGGTATTTTTTTCCCCTTCCCATAACAGGAACCATATTGCTGTATAATCAAATTTATCTCATTCCTGATGAGGCAAGCGTGTGTGTGTGTGAGGTGATCAGGAGCAATGAGAGCACGTGTGGTGGGAGCAATTGCTCTGCAGGTATCCAAGGAAATATCCTTGGGAGTGGCATCAGATGGGGGTGACCAAGCAGAGACAATGGGCCACAGCTCAGCACAGAGCATCACCCACAGCAAGCCCCACCTCAGCACGTGGACGCCACCTCTGCAGCCCAGCAGCTGCTCCCTGGCTTGTTCCCCCGCTTTACTATGGGATTTTATGGATCTCTGCCCTGTAATGGAAGCCCAGCAAAGGGCGTGGATCAGTTTTAATATGTCTGTTTTACAGGTGGGAAAGCTCAGGAAGAAGCAGCTCCTTTGAGGTCACTTTTTTGATGTCTGTTTTGCTACATCACAAATTCAGCTGAAGCCAGTGGGAGCTGTGGCTTTGACGGTGAAGCCTTGAAGATGACGCTCCCAAAATTGAGATGTCTCAATTAAATGGCTTCTTTTGCAAACACAGGCAGGGGGGAAACAACCCAAACCCCAAGGAATAAATTAAAGACCATTTGAGGTCTGGGCAGGGGCTCCACTGCCTGCAGCTCTCCTGTGACAAACTCCCTGCAGAAACTCCATTCTCTGGGAAAGAGCCATGGCCCTGAGGGGGAGAAGGGGTGGCAGAGCTGGAGAGGTCACTTTGTGCTGATAAACTCCAGTTTGGCATGATCAGGAGGTGGGTGCTTACTGATATAATGTTCTGCACAAATTAGAGATTAAAAGAGTTTTGTTTGGGTTTTTTTGTTTGTTTGGTCTTTTTTTTCTAAATAAATAAATACACACACACAAAAGGAAAATGAAAATAAAGTGTTCTCTGGGAGACAAGGCTGGTGAAGGACTGCCTATACTGTTGTTACAAGAAAAGGATGGGCTGGGATGTGTAGCAGGTGTCCTTAAAAGAAAAGAAAAAAAAAAAAAGTTTGACTAGTTTTATGGACTTGCAGCCATATGTGAGAGAAATGCACACTGCTGGGCTGAGCTGGGACAGAACTTCTAGCTCATGGTATCCAAACTTTGCTTTGGAGAGTGGACAGAAAGATAGACAGGTAGGATTAGCTTGTGACTTATCCTTTCATTTGGAGAAGTATCACTGCCAAATATTTCCACCTTTGTGGACCTGGGGTTCCATGGGATGGCTCTGGGTTCAGGTAAACCTGTGGGTTCAGTAATGACTGAACACCTGGGAACCACAGGAGCTGGTCACATCTTCCTCAGACAGAATTGTGCTGCTTTTGGCCACTCCTTAAAGCTTGAATAAGCCAAAATCTTGAGTTGTCTGGAAATACCAGGTTGGGCTGCTATGGCTGCAGGGCAGCTGCCAAACCTCCCACTCTCAGGTACCTGGGTTCAAGACTTGCACAAGGAAATTAGGAAGAGAATACAACTTTTGCAGGGAGAATCTCTTAATCACCTGACCAAAAAACCCTCAATTCTCCTAAGTGTTCTCCTGAAGTGGGGCTTATGTGAAATGTGAGCACAGCCCTCCCTCACCTCTGCTCAGCTCTAGATCACTGAGGAGCTAAAGGCATGTCACACCTCTCCCTTCCAGTTTCCCTTACTAGGACACAGCCAACAAGGACATTTGCCTTTCTCCTCACTCCCTTCTGCTCTACAAGATTAAAAAATAAAAAAAGAAAAAAGAAAAAAAAAAAGGCAAAAAAAGCGCAGGGTGTGTCCTGTGTTCCTTGTGTCCTGGAATGGGAGTGTGTTCAAACTGTGCTATAAAAAATCAAACCAACGTTTTCAGCCTTCAGGACGAGGGTGCTCCACACCATGGAGACCCAATGAACAAAACAAATGGCTCCAAGGCAGTAGCACGATGCAGCTTTGGCTGGCTTAGAGCAAATCAAAGCCAGCAACGCCTGTGTTGATATTTATATCACAGCTCTAGCACTCCCTCTCCCATTAGCCCATGAGATAAGACTTGGACGTGGAGCAGCATTAGGTTTCTAACAGTCAGGAATAAGAATACTCTCCAAGTCTGTGACTAAAAGGGGTTGGTGATACGGGATTGCTGATGGGAAAAAGGTGCAATTGTAAAGATCCATTTATCTACCAACAGACAAGAGGCCAAAAACTTCCTCTCCACCCCACTGACACTCCCAGGAAGAATCCTATATTGGCACACTCCCCCCAAAAAATAACCCCTCCCTGCCACCTCCTCCTCCTCCCTTTTCCTCACTACGCCACTGCCAGCCTTCCTCCAGCCACCTCCAGAGGGACAGTGGGAATTGGCCTGGACCCAGACGGGTTTGGGATTTAGATGCCGGCAGTTTTTAGGAACAAACCAATCCTGTTGTTTCAATCCGATTGTCCTGAGGAAGGGGCAGAGGAGACAGCCATGGGAAGCAGCAAAATATGTTCTGTTGCTCTCTGTGGCATGAGGTATGAACAGAAGCAGAGAATTTGGGAAGCAAAACCTGATCTTTCAGCAAAAAGGTGTGAGATACCCATAAACTCGGCAGATAATAAAGAAGAGGGTTCTGCTGAGGTCAGAAAAAGGCATCTCCTGACTCCAGATCTGTCCCAGGTGGTTGAGTACTGGTGGCAGAGACAGATAAGAAGGAAGATTCAGGTGCAAACACAACTTTTAGAAGGGTGATGACAAATAGTCAGCATAGCAACACTGCAACAGCACCTGGAGGCTTTGTTGTGAGCCGCCCAGGCCAGCCTGGACACGAGAGAGAGAGAGAGATTAAAACCTGAGTTTTTAAAGGGGACAGGTAAACAGGCAGAAGTAAATGGGCAGGTAAACAGATAGAAGTGAGACAAAATGATCTTATTAAATCACTCAGCAGAGTAAACGGTGAAGTTGGGAAGAGCCCCCAGATTTGACTGGCCATGAAAAAAAACATGAATGTCTTCTCAGTGGTTTTTAGATGTCTATGTTTTTAGATGTGTATCCTCTGGATGCTGGCACCTCAGCAGGAGCCCAGCCCAGCTCCATAAATGGAACTTCATGGAAATCAGTGCAGAGATCATACCCTTCTGCAGAGCCCCTGACCTCCCTGTACAGACCATCTTCCACTGCAGGCCAGTGATCCACACACAGCCCAGAGGGTTCTGTGCTGGACTCACTTCAGCAAAAACAACCACCAGAGCCAGCATTTGGGCAGCCTGGCTCTGCCACAAGCCCAAAGTGCTGAGAAAGGATGAGTTTGCTGCATTCAGAGTACAGGCTTAGGATTCAGCAAACACTTGTTCAGCTCCTGACTTGCCTTGTTTGAGCTTCCGCAAGCCGGGAATGCCTGAGGAAAAACTACAGCCATGCACCGCTGGGCTTTGGGAAGCTGCAGAGCACGTGGGACGGGAGAGGTGGATTCAGTGAAGCAGCACAGCTCCTGTGCACACAGGGGACCCGGCCAAGGGCTGTAACAGATGTGTTTTAACCCATGCCACTGAGCTATTTGGGATCTGTCTCCAATCGCTCCAGCGCTCATTCGCGTGTCTTCCTGACGAAAGACCAACAACAACAATTAGCATCATATAAGGAGCAGGGGACTGCTGCCAGCATTTACACACTCTTGAGCACCAAGGGTTTTCCGTTTCACTTTTTATCCCAGCTATGCACACGGCAGAGGTCACTCTGCATTAATCAGCCCTGCTCCTTCAGCACGTTCAGCCTGTGGGATTGCAGCCACCGCCTCTCCGGGCTCTCATGGGCTCTCCCTACTCCACACCTCTGCCTTTTTCCTTAAGCTCACCAAAAATGGGATGTTCCACACTATCCCAAGATGAGCCTGGCCCTGCTGCCGATGTTGCAGACCCCACAGGGGGTGACACTGCCTAGGCAGGAATTGGTGTGTCCTGGCTGCACATGGAGCCTTGTGCTGCCATTCTGAGCTCTGACTGAATCCCCTTCCCTCCAACAGCAGTCCTGAATCTTCAGCCCCTAGGAAGAGGTTCCCACCTTTCCAACACCCCTGAAACGTGCTTTCCCAGAGCCCTTGGGCTGGTTCATGATCCATGGGAAGTCCCATCTGAGCCAGCAAAGGGAATGTAAAGTCAAGGCTTCTTCACAGCATATGAACACACTCCAAAGAAAGGCTCTGGAAGGAGTCCTGATGACTTCCATATTATTTCCAGTAAATTTTGTACTGATTCTTGGCACAAACACTGGAAATGAATAGGCTAGGTCAGGAATGTAAATAAAGTGAAACATTGGGATTTAATCTAATCTATAATTATAGTATCTGTGGCTCAGGGAAGAGGTTGGTGTGTTTGCACTGCAGCTCCATTGAGGAGCTGGAGGGGGTTTTTATTTCCCTTTCCAGAATTTCCCTTTTTGGCTGAGGAATACTTGGTGTCTCCTCAAGTATCTGAAGCAAACGTGCTGGGCTGGCAAAGCTGCCTCCTGGTAGCCAAGCAGGTAGAGCTCAACCATGAGGCATCCCCAGGCACCCCCCGAGCAATGGGGTGAGATCTGAGATGGATGAGCTGGGCTGAAGGCTCAGGGAGGCTGTGGGTGCCCAGGGGAAACTCCTGCTTCCTCAGTGAAGAGACTGGATGGGTTTGTGGGGTGCTCAGTCCTCCAAGCTGAGTTTGATCTCTGAGACAAGCCAGAGCCCTTTCTCCTCAGGGTTGTTTTGTTTTTGGTTCATCACAAGTTGCCTGTCAAAGTCTGGTGCTCCCAAGGCTCCCAAACCATCCATCTGAGTGGCACTGGCTGCTGTCCAGGCTGGCTGGTCCATGCAAGGTGAGCATTTCACAGACACGTCGACATCTCTCTCTCTGCCCTCCTCACCTCATCCTCTTCCAGATCCACCTGGGAGGAAGCTTGACAGACAGCTCTGGTCTAGCTGACCTTGGGGGAGAGCAATCCCTTCTCCATTTCACAAGAATGTAAGATTTCTGCCTTTTAAGAACTGCAACAAAACTCAACAGTCTTCAAGTACCATACTCAGTATCCCAGTGTAGGTCCATGGGAGAACATTCCCATGGATGCACTGTGGATCTCCAAGGATGGGCACCCATGTGTGACAGACTGCCACTGGTGTCCACATGTGTACACGAGCCTTTGGAGCATGTGTCTTTGTTGACATGATCTACTTTTCCTGGAAAACCCTCTAGGTAGGGACTGGCATCTTAACCCCAATGTGTTAAAGGCAAGGGGAAGAAAAGGGTTGACAGGCAACATATTTTTGTCAGACTGAAACTGCAAAGGACAAAGAAATTAGTTCTCCTTTTGTTCATTTATGTTTTGGAATGACAGAAGTCTCAAAAGCAAAGGAATCAGTCAGACTTTGTTTATTTGTTTGCTTGTAGAACATTCTTTGGGTTTGTTTTCATACTCCAGCCCAGCTTTGATCTCAGGCTGGTAGTACTCCAAATGAATGGTCCACAGCAGAGTGGAATTGCTGTAGGTACTACAGAAGAAAAGGGACAGGATGTCCAACACATTTACAGGGCAGAAGAGACTTCCATCATCTCCCAGTCCCCTTGCTAGGGTTACGTGATACCCTCAGACTACTGCAGAAGCAAATAATTTGTTTTTGAAGAGCTCTGATGCTGCAGACGGTCTGCTAGACCTCCCAGCCTAAAGAACGGCACAGGGCCCTGTGAGTGGCTATAATCAGGATTAAACCCAGCCCAAAGCTATTATAGATAGCTATTTTCCACAGAAACAAATGAAACAAGCAGAAGAAATTCAATTTAAGAAATGACCCCGTGCCCGTGTTTGTGTTGTTGTTCAGTCTGTGCGGGCGCAGAGCAGTGTTAGCCTCACATTTCACTGCTCTGGCTTTCTTCACGCTGTGTTGCAACCGTGTGGACATCTGAGCAGAGGAATATTTAA
The DNA here is from genome assembly GCA_013396955.1 of Regulus satrapa. NCBI lineage: Eukaryota > Metazoa > Chordata > Aves > Passeriformes > Regulidae > Regulus > Regulus satrapa. Next base: position 289,776 of record VWZN01011568.1, on the reverse strand, counting down.
TGGGGGTGCCTGTGTATCTGAGAATGCTCAGTAAACATGCTGGGCAGGGCCCAGGTCAGAGCAAGCGTGTGTGTGTTGGGCAGGCATCTCATGCCAACGTGGAGCAGGGGGTTATCTGTCCCTGCCACGTGCTGGGGCAGGCAGCAGCAGCCAGCGAGGAGGGGGTGCTGTGGTGTTGCCCACATGCAATTTTTTGGATGCCCAGGAGCGTGGGTCTGTGCCCCAGAGGTGCCCACACAAACATGTGCCCGTCCACGTGCTCTGTGCGCACCGCCCCGGGAGCGCACAGCCAAGCCCTGCTGAGCATTAGCTGTGGGACAGAGCCAGAGCTGTGCGTCACCCTGGGGCCTGTCCCCACACACTCCAGAGATCCCTGGTGCCAGGGGACTGCTGCCTGCTGGCTGCCTGCAGCTGTGGCTCCCCACAAAAGCTTCTGTCCCTTGCCCGGGGGCACCCACCGAGCAGGAGCCACCCCAGGGCACAGGGCATTGCCAACTCTGCTGGCCACCTCCATGGCAGTGTGCCTTGGGGCTGGGAAGCAGAAGCCTGGCTTTGACCACAGGGATGACAAAACCCTGGACAAAGCCCTCTGCCTTCCACCCAAGGCTCTCCCAGCCCTTTGCAGACACTAGGAATTAGATCACAGAGCCCCTAAAGCGACGGGTGAGTGCAATTAGCCCTGCCTGGCAGATGGAGAAGATGACTTGGCAGCCCAGGCTGCCCAAGAGCCAGACCTGCTGGCTCCCAGCTCCCTGTGCTCACAGGCAGCAGCCTCCATCAAAACCAGTGGCTCTTCCCTCTCCCAGTGCCCCTGGCAGCTGGGAGCTGAGAGCTCACAACGGGCCAGTTTTATGGGTGTCAGGTTATTAGCAAGCTCTGCGGTTGCTCCAGCCTCTCCCTGGCACCTTTTCAGAGCAGCCCAGTTCCCAGAGATAGATATATAATTATATTTATGCATTATAGATATTTAACAAGAAAATGTCTGATATTATTAAATGGCAAGAGGTATCACTTGGAGCCCACTCCTGGAGACAGCCCTGCTCCAGGGATGTGCAATAAAGGCTTTGGAGGCTGTCAACATACTTAACTGGGGGGCGGTGAAGGGAAAGTATTAATCAAGGTCTTAAAAAGTTCTCGCTGACAGACTATTTGCCAGCTCTCATTTTAAATGCTTTTGTGGTCCCATAAAAAGTTTCATTACTCACTACAAAATGTGTTTTAATTATTGCAGTCACTCTGACATTAAGCCCTGGGTGTTTCTCTCTTGCTTACTCTGTCTCTCCTCTGTCTCCTTGCCTCTTTGCTCTATTTTTCCTCTTTTACTGATCTGACTCCTGATATCCCTCTCAAGACAGAGGATGCCCTGGCTGATGAGCCAGGTTGGAAAGCCTAGACCCTGTCCAAATGATACTAAAGGAGAAGTTAAAATTAAGATCTTTAATCCCTTTGCTCTGGAAACTAATTAATCCATAAGACTCAAACAGAAAATTCAGCCCCCAAAAAGTATCCCAGAAGAGTGAAATGTTCACAATATTTGGGTGGTGGGCAGAAGGATTCAGTGTCTCTCTGATCTGAAGTATATCCTGCTAAGAGAAACAGCAACTTATAAACACCTGCCAGACTTTGATATCTATTTCATCCCACCAGGAACTTGACAACTTGCTCCAGTCTGACCACATCAGCTTAGCTCATCCATGAGAGACAACCCTGCCCACCAGTCATGGATCTGAAAACCCAGAATACTGAAAGTAGGTGTTATCCTGGAGTGTCCCACTGACTCCCAGTGCCTCCAGCACTGCTCTGGCAGATGCTGGTTTTCCATTTCACCAGCTGTGTGAAACACCCAAAGCAACAGGAGGAGTCTGACCATTTGCCCAGCGTCTGGTGTGAGACAGTGCTGACCAAATAGGCTAATAACAACTCAGTAACAGCACTGGAGATCCCTCCTTGCCCCCAGCAGCTCCCCACGTGTCTCTCCTTACTTGTACAGACCATCTGGCTCCAGGCACTTGAAAATGACTGAATAGAGGCTGGTTTCAGGGACATCTCCGTGGCTCCGACCCGCTGCCACACAGGAGGTTGCGAGGCCAGAGAGCAAATCGTCGGCAAAACTCAAGGATTCTCCTGCAGAGCAAAGAGAGCAGCGAGACCAGAACATCAACACAGGTGTAGAATTACTGCTGACCACTTCAAGCTTATCACTGTAGGAACATCTCTATGCAGGACACGCAGTCAACGAACTCCAGCTGGCTGCGGAATGCCCCAAGTCTGCATGGACAATGTCACCTATGGACAAAGCAAGTAGGAAACACACCTGGGCCATCAGCTCCAGCAGGGACCCGTTGCAGGAATGGGACCAGGGCTGTCACTGCCTGGCCAGCTGCAATCACAGCACAGAGGGGACGTGTGGCCTCACTGAGGACAGGATCACCACCCAGAGGCGGGCTCCAGAAGATCTGTAAGCCTGGCTAAGCAGGGATCTCCTGCCCTTGCTGCATGTTCAGCTCTTAAAGAGGGCATGGCCTTTTCCAGAAATTACCTGCCACACCAAAAGCTGTGTCGGCTATGTTGGATTAACAACAAAAAATTTATTTGTAGTGCTTGGGTGGAATTGCTCTCAACATGATGAATTTTTTTTTTTCTTTTTTTTTTTTTCTTTTGATTCAATGACAGCCAGTAGCTTTGCATTCCCTTTCATGTGCACTCTGCCAGCTCCTGGAGCTCTAACTGGAGCTCCTTCAGTCATGCTGAAGAACACTTTTTTCTTTTTTTTAATAAGCATTCGAAGAAAAAACCCACTAATTAAAAATACTGAAAAACCTTTCTTTTTGGTCTTCTGGTTTATAAAGCCTATTAAACACTTAGATCATGACCCAGCTGAGACTGAAAACGCTCCATTTATTAAGGTTTTTGGGCATGACTGTCCACTGCTGTGCAACCTGTCTCCTCGCAGTGGGCAGCCTGTCTATTGGTTAGAGCTCATTGCATTTAATTCCCATTTCACACTGGTGCAACTGAAAGGCTGAGATACCACGGAGGAAAATAAGACAGAGCAGCTGCCCAGGCTGTGCCCTGTTCCTAGTGATGGAAATCAGAGGAAGGGCTGCTGTAGGTGACAGTTATGCTGGTGTAAGCCAACCGGATTGCTGTGCTGGGTACCTAGTGCATGTGGAAATGTCAAGACATTGCAGCAGAGGGAGGAGGAGAATTCCCTTCTCAGCACTTTGTTTTTCTAAAGGCAAAAGAGGCTGAGCTGTAACTGAAACAAAGCACCAGTCCAAGTTCTTGGTACAGACCCTAAGGAACAAGCCAGTGGTATAACCAGCCCAGAACATCCCACTGTGAAGCTGAATTATCCAGGTAGAAGAAAAAAAATCCCCTCATCCCCAACCCCCTAAACTGCATTTGCTTCTTGTCTCAAAATACACAACTCAGTAACAAATGTCCCCCTTGGCTAGAGAAAAGAGCAGCAATAAATTCTTTTCCTCCCTGAAGGAATCCAAGCCTTAATTATTCATTTTAATGCTCCCAGCACGACTTGTTCTTTCCAAACTTTTTCAGGCAGCTCTGTCACTGATGTCTATAGCTCAACCCCACTCCTGGACGCAGGTCTGTCCCAAATCCCAAGACAACTCAACAGGCAGGTTGGGTTGGCAGCAGGAAAATCCCTGCCTGGAAGTCACGAGCGCTGCCCAGCCTTCAACAAGTCCCTCAGCTCTGGGTTTATGGTTTAAGCAAACAAACAAACCCCTATTACTAATTTCCAATTTTCATTTCCATCCCTTTTTCTACGACGTTGGGCTGGACTGGGGAACTCCCTGTCACCAGGAGTCCTTGAGAACAGACTCTGCTGTGACTTACAAACCTGATGAATCACCAACAAAGAAGCAGGACCACAATGTGTTGTTGAAGTAGAGCAAGGGGCTTTAAGGCTCTTCCAGGCTCAAGCAATTTCCCTTCTGACCAGGAAAAAACTTCATGGGGGGACAGATCATCCCATGGATTAATGCTGTGGGATCTCACACCTTCCTCTAGGCAGCTCATGAGGACTAGGAAAGAAAATAGCTGGGCAGAGACTGCAGTGAGAGCTGGGCAAGGCCAAGGGGAGGTTTGGACCGGGCAGTCCCCAGGTAGGAATATCATCCAGGACATCTGTGCCAGGGAGCACAAGAGACGGGATGGGCTGAGATAGGGAGGGAGTGGAACCAGACTTGCAGGAGACAGGAAATGAGATGGAAAATGTCATGTGCAACCACTGAACCAAAGAATGCATTGAGGCCAGCTTGGATGGGGCTTGGAGCAACCTGGTCTTGGAAGGGCAGGATAGGCCCATAGCAGGGAGGTTGGAACGAGATGATCTTTCAGGTCCTTTCCAACACAGGCCATTCTGCAATTAAAGTTGCATAGCTAACTGTCTCTAGGACATGCACTAACTGAAGCTCATCTTCCAGGGTCTTTCTGGGTAGTTGTGAGGGAACAGGCTGGCAAGGAGCACTGCCCTTACGTGCAGCAGCAGCTGCTTCCCACAGTGGTCTGGTTTGCCATGGATCAGATCTGCCCAGGCAGTGAAGTGCATTTGTGTCCCCCTGCACAGGAGGAAATTAAGATTGCAAGGTCTGCCAACAGTGTCTCCACTCAGATTGAGCCAAAACCCTGCAATAAAATCCACAAAGCAAGAGGGTGCTTTTTGCTCAATCCTGAACCTCTGGGGAACTCTTCCCATCTTATTGGCCATGCAAAGCAAAGAGGTTATTTTAAAAACAAAATAGGTGTTATCAAGGATGCTGGAACTTCAGCCCCAAGGCTGGGAGTTTTTCTGTACCTGTACAAGCAGCAGTGAGATCACTGGTGGTGCCAGACTGCACAGGCCATGGAGCAAAGGCAGGGAAGGGACATCCTGGGGACCAGCCAGCTACCCAGAGCTGTCAGTCTGCAGCCAGCACAAGGAGCTGCTACTCCATGCTTTCCCCTGGGCAAAGCAGAGCACTCAGAGACTGAATTTGTTCATCTCACGAAAGAGGAGGCAGAGACTGTTGAGTCCTCAGTGCTCTGAGAGCAGCTGGGTGAAATTTCCTTAGCCTTCTTTAGGAGAAGAAAATAAGTTATTCCCTAGATTTAGACTGGGACACTATCGGTGGAACAGAGCTAAAGCAACAGCTGCTTTTGGTGAGATGGTGAGAGAATTATCATAAATCAGAGAATGGTTTGGATTGGAAGGGACAAGAAAGGTCATCTCCTTTCACCTCACCCCCAACCACAGGCAGAGACCTTCCACTAGACCAGATTTATCCTAGCCCTGTCCAACCTGCCTTTGGACACTTGGGCCACTCGATTCACCAGTAATGTTGTCCTACCATGAAGAAGAGATCCTGGTATCACACAGAGCAGGACAACACTGACCCAACTGCATAAGGCCACGTGAAAGCTAAGTGCACAGCGTTCCTCAACTGTGCTCAAGACCAAAGCACAGGAAAAGCAGGAGGAAAGATTTCACAGGGAAAGAACAAAAAGGCCAAATTTACCAATAAAAACAGGGAAAAAAAGGCCAAATAGAGACACACGACTGTGAACACATTAACAAGGCAGCACTCAGATGGAAAAGGAATAGTTAGGTTAATGGGCAGTAATGGCAAGAGAAAGTAAATTGGACATGGATAAATTGTTGGTCTACTGCAAAGGGCAAATAACCCAAGCATCTTTTAGGAAGGAGTTTGATCACTTTATAAAAGGGATTACAGGGATAAGTAGCCTGTGATGGAAAGCAAAGGGGCTTCTTTTTCCCATCTGGACTTGTGTTCTCACACATCCCGCCAGCAAATATAAAGAAGGATTTCAGCCTCCCAAAGCAGCCCTGAAGCACAAACCTTCTAGATTGCCCGAGTATCTTTGCTCGCGTTATTAAATTTCAGAAAGAATCCAAAGGTTCTCTGCAGAGTAAATGATAGCTAAGTAGATCATCTCTGTGGAGTAGGAGATATTTTATTGACCAGACAGACATCTGTGTCCTTCATTAATAGTAATAAATAATTGATGTCACACTAAATAAAGCAATAAGCTGTTACAGATATCAAGGACAAATAACTGGCTCCTCTGAGGATGCCTCACCTGTGTTTGCTTCTCAGTGGTAAAAAACCCAGAGCAGAGCTCAATATCACTATGGAAAATGCTGTGCACAGAGCAAAAAATGTCACTTGCTGCTCACTGATTACAAATTATAGGGCGGTTGTGCTCAGCAACGAGATGCTGACACTCCTAAGTGCAAGGAGTTAATATCCTTGCAAGACTTTCTTCTCCCTCATTTCCATGCCTTCCCAGGGCTGATCTGCCCCAAGCCATCTGCTTCCCCAGGCAGATTTTGAAAATCTATCTCTGGATATACTAATAATTGTCAGGAAGATTCAGCTCCCTCCAGGTGGCATTTCCCTTCTTTCCCCAGTGCAACCCCTTGCTGCTGCCTCTTCCTCACCCACAGGCATGGCTGTGGAGTTTGGCAAATCTCCTCTTTCTGGTTTTCTAAACATCTTTTACACTGACTCTGGTGGTGTGGCTCTCCTTAAAACAGAGGAAAATAGCAGCAAACTTGGAGCTTGCAGAGGGGGTTCCCATTCTGGGAAGCTCTGCAGACTTCTCGTGGCCACAGCAGGCATAGCCAAGGGTCATCCCACTGGTGGCACTCTGGGGTAACCACCCAGATGAACTCAAGTCCATCTCTGGAGGACAAGGAGGAGGAGCAGGACGTCCCCAGCTCAGCTGCTGTCTGAGCTGGCAGTGTGTTCTCCAGAGAGCACATTTCTCATGGCAGGAGGCTCAGACGGGCAGGAACGGGGGCTGAGGAATGAAAATGGCTGGGAGAAGGCTCAGACGGCTCGCACACAGCATCCAACAGCCTCAGCGTGCCTCAGTCCTTCCACTGCGGCCGTGCCAGCGCCCAGCAGTTGCGGACAGCAGGCTGGATGAATCACCCATCAACCATCCCACCGAGGACAACGCGAGCTACGGCACGGAGTTCAACCAGACTAAACAAGAGAGCGAGGCCAGGAGGCTCCAGGAGGCTCGAGGAGCAAAAGGAAGCTCTGGGACCCTCACAGGCGTTCCCACACCTTCAGCCCGTGTCCCTGTGCCAAGAGCAGCACAGAGAAAACCCAGGCGCTGCAAGCCAAAGTGGAAATTAGGATGAGAGGAGACCTCCCTGCTGCCATTCACCTTCAAGATTCCTAGAAAGAGCACAAAGAGGAAAGTAGGAAGGCACCAATGTCTCTGTCTTGACAGCTTCTTTACTGGGTTGGATGAAACCAACCCTGCAACGTGACTAGGCGCTTTCCCCGATTGTGGTTTTCTCTCCCTGTCTTTCTCCCCTTTGCTTTTTTTTCAACCTGTTTTCAATTTACTCTTGTGGCATCTCTGACTGTGACCTCATTCTGGTACTTAAGGGGAAGAAAAAAAAGAAAAAAAGGAGAGAGAAAGAGAGTGTCCTTTAAAAAAGAAATGAAAGAAATCATATTTTATTTAGTTTGGTTGGTTTTGAAGCTTTAGCAGAAGAAAGATTAACCTTTTCTGCCTAACTTAATGAAAACAAGGGGAAAGGCTGTATGGATAAATAAATATCTGTGTGGGTATGGAGCAGGCACGATCGTGTTACAGCCCCGGTGGAGCTGTAATGGGGAACAGGCGCGTTCCTGCGCAGCGGCTCCCAATTCCCGATCCATTTTCAAGGAAAGGAAAACAGAGTAGAATGTCAGAGGCCCAAGTGGGCATAAATGAGGGAGCCAAGAGAAGGCAGATGGGGCCCAGTGAGGACCTCCGTCCCCAGCAGTGACCTCCAGAGCAATGCCAGCGAAGCAGATGGAAAAGAGACTTTACTCCACTTCCCCTTGCCAGGTTTTGGTTCCTGAAATGAGGAAACAAATGGCATGCTCGGCCCTTCAAGTCTGTCACCTTTTGGGGGTCCTTGCCTCGCCCTCCTCTTCTCCTGGGGCTTTTCCTCCAAGGAGGGGATGGTCAGAGGAGGGCTGTGAGCAGAAGGCTTGGACTGGGTTTTTGGATGAGTGGATGTGGAACACAGGTTTGCAGGACAGTTCCTCCACCATGAGGTTGTACCTGGGTTTAATGTGCTTTGGATCTGGCACTCAGTGGGGGAAGGCAGTGGAAGGTGGTTGGTTTGTCTTGGAAATGATGGGCTGATTTAAATTAGTGTAACATAACTTCAGGCGACGGAGCTGTTCCGATTTACATCAGCAGATGGTCTGTCTCGCTGCCTAGATCATTAAAAGCAAACCATCCCTACTGATCCTGGTGGAATGATGTCAAAACCTCCTTCCCTACATGACTTGCCAGACTATAAAAGAAATAAAAAGGCACAGTTATTACTAAAAATTTTCTGCCCACATTCTGGGAGCCTCCATGCACACTAGCCTGTCATGTTAGATGGTAGCCTAAATCCCATGCCCCAGAACCCTGTAGCCTCAGAAATAATTTCTTTGTCATGGCTTTTCTCAAAGACACACCCATCAGGAATCTCTCTGGCTGGGCACAGGTTGTCTAGGCTGAAAAGCCAGTGATTATGCTGCAACTCTGGGCACAGCTTGTGCTTCACTTCACAACTTGTACAAAGGTGCAAAGTGCAGCTCCCTGAACAGCTTCATCTTTTTGAAGTTACGAATTTTAGGGGAATTTGCTTCCTATGTGTGTATGGTACCAGACATATTAATAATGATGAAGAGCTTTCCCCTGGGCTTCCATCTTCCATGGGCTTCCATCTCCTCTAGGTTTCTACCACCAGGTCCTCTGCTGATGGAATATAGCATTTGTAGATGGCTACATTTGAGGAGTGAGGCTTTAGCTGAGCTAAGAGCAAAAGTTGCATTCCAGTATCACAGAAGTCATTTGAATGCCTTCAGTGGTGCTGTTCAGCGCTGGAACTTGCATGGAGTCACCACGTGGAACTAAAAGATGAGCTGTTCTAATCAAGGGAGACAGTCAAAAAGAGGGAAATTATCTTAATTTGCATGAGATGCAATGTTCTACGATGCAGAAGGTTAATCATGAGTGTATTCTTGTCTCGGGGTCATCAATAGGACTCACTGCTCCTTCATATGAGCTCTTCACAGACTGCTTATCACAGGTCTTTCGGAGTCAATACTTAAGACCTCAGGAAAAAAAAAAATGCTTTTACTCATGTAAAAACGCATCCTTAAGGCAGTGGGCTGCTGGAGGAGAGGAAGAATTAAAGCATTTAATTCTGTGCTGTGAGCCCTCCAGGATTTCTCAAGGTTCACTAGGTTGCTAAGGGTCAGCCCCAGCCAGACACGAGCTGACTCTGCTACGCTCAGACATGCAGGCATGAGCCAGTTCCAATCTCAAAGCCACGTATTCACATTAGCACGGTGGAGAGTCCAAGTGAATGTCTCTATTCCCTGGAGTTAGTCTCGGGCTCTGCAGCACGTTAAAATAGTTACTGGATTTCAAGGCAAAGTGGGAACCCATTTGTACTGGGAGTTGTGCAGGCACGAAGCAAAGCTTTGTCCTCCAATCCTTCTTGTCTGGCAGAAGATTTTGTCCATCACACAGAGTGAGTTCTCACTCTCATTGCTACAGATCTCATTCCCACCCTCATTCTTGCTTTCTTTTCATATTTAGCTTATTGAAAATTAGAGATTTCCAGCAATGGACCAATGGGCCAGACCACTTGTGTTCCCCAAGGCCCACAGCTGGCAGGCTGCAGCAGATCCAAGAACTGCATGGAGCCTTATGTTCACCAGGAATCTCAGCAGCCCTGCCCCAGGCCTTCTCCAGCACAAACTGATGTGTCAGACACAGAACAAAGCCTGAATCATAATCTCTCTCTCTTTAAAAGCACCAGGACACTTTTGTAGTTCCTGGAGGCATGGGGTACTATCTGAAAATTACTACTGAATTTTGGATGCAAACATTGCACCAAGGACTTGAGCTCCACCAGTCCAGAGGGCTGGGAGGTTCCATCTTCTGCTGGGATTCAGATAGCTAAATTTGAAGGGGAGCAGCTCTCATTGTGAGCTATCTCTGAGGACAAAACCTGGGAAGCTTCCTAAAGAAAGGCCACAAATATCAAAATACCAGACCAGCTGGAAGGGAAAGGAACAATTCCTAGAATGAAACTCAGAGTGCAATTAATTGCTAAAATTATAATTATGTTGAGCAATTTGTCAAATCAAATTAATGCAAACCTATGGTGAAAAGTCACCAACTGCTCTGTGCTTTATATCTCCTCCCTTACAGGGAAAGTGGAATTTTGGGGCTTTTATATTGCCACTGTTGCCTGACCCTATTCCAAATCCCTTCTTACACTTCACAGCCCGGTCCTGGAAAGTGGACCAAACCTGTAATGGCAACAAATTTAAAGAAAGTCTTCTTGAAATATTTAAAATACTTAAATATTTTTGGCCCCGTTTATTCGAAATAGAGGTCATGTGCAGAGATGCCAATGAATCAGTGATAAGACTGTGGACCAGCACGTTTTGAAGCACTCAGCAAAGCCAACTGCAGCCAAGCCTGCAGGCTGCTATCCAACCAAGAGTTTAAAAATTGGTCCTTATGGAGGAACCTGCATGGAAGCAGACCTCTTATTTGGCCCTACTCTGCAGTTTTGGACATTTGAGAATGGGGGGAGCAGATCCTCAGCTCATAAAATCTCCTGTAGCTCCCTTGAAGTCAATGGAACAATAACAATTTACACTTGTTGAGTTTCTGAATCCTGGCTGTGAGCTCTTTGGAACAACAACACCATAATGATTATTACAGATATTCTTGATCACTTGTCTGAGGCGGACTAGAGAACAGCACTGTGTAAGAAAATAGAGGGCTGGTTTGCTATGATTTCCAAAGAATTATTGACCCGTGTCTTGCAAACATTTACACATGTTTAGCTTTACTCATGTGAGTTGTTCCATTGCGCTCCAGATAAACGAATGTACATGATTGCAGAACCGAGGTTAAAACTCGTGCAAACACAGCGAGTTCTAAATATTTTTATAGATACGTTGTTACCTCAGACTCAGAGGAGAAAGCCTCTCATTTAGCTGCCCCTCTTCCATAACTCTCCATTTATCCAAGCAGACATCACAGAGAAACCAAAGGCGATACCAAGATAAAACTGAAAACAATTAGCAATTATCTGACCCAGCTCAGAAGCTAGAAAATACCCAGTTGGTCAGGACTAACATATGGAAGAGTTGACATCAGTTTTTGAGCAAGGAATTACCTGAATTACTGAAGTACCTTCACAGCAGCTTTCTTGACACAACTCATGAATCATTCACCTACTGATTTTTTCAATAATGGAGTTAACATTTTTCTTCAGCTTTCACCCATGAGATGGCTCAAGAAATGAGAAAAGAGCTGTGAATCCCTTGTTTGAGAGGAGTCTGCCTCAGCACCCACCATCATCTCAGCAATCCCTCCATCTTTTCCACTAAGACTCCAAGACAAGATCTCCCGTCCCACTGCACAGAACCCCTGCTCACAAGGACAGAATACAACCTGTAATTTCTTAAATTGAGGTGATCTCGAGGACCAAGCTCATGCCAATGAAGTGTCTGGCATGTGGAGACTCATGCAGGCCATTAATACCTCTGGCAGTGTCATTTGTACCCCCCTCAGACAAGACACGAGCTCTTTGTGACACTCCTGCGTCGCAGTGGCTGCATTGTTGGGTCAGACTGTGGGCAAAGGAGCAGGGGTGCAGAGAATTTACTTTTCCAAATAGCTGGGCCAAGGCAAACCTGAGGCTATAACCAGAGTCCCAATCCAGCTCTCCCAGCACTAATAGCCAATTTTCACCTTTAAAGGACTATTAATCTTCTCTTGCAAGTGAGCAAACTCCAGGCACTGAGGACACCTGCCACTGGCCCACAGCAGGATGTTGGCATGGCAATGCCTTCTGCTCCCCATTCTGAGTCATCCTAGGAACCACGGCAAATCAGTCCTGACACCCACAGAGGAGGGGGGATGTTGGTAGTCAGATCTGATGGACGATGTGCCCTGGGAACCCATCTCACCAAAGGCATTCTGTGGTGGGAACAGCCCTTTGACACCTAAATGTCCTTGGCAAAGTGAAGTATCTGGGCACACTTCCCACCCTCAGGACCTCTCCAGGATGGTTTGTTGGAGACGTGTCATCACCAGCAACTGTGCAACATCTGACCACTCGAATGACAAAAGACAGATTTCCAGAATGAACAGAGCAGGATTAAGCCAAGTGGTAAATGGATTCCAGGGCTGTTCCGGGATCTGTGCTGATGAGGGAAGCCAGGGCCAGGTACCCAACCCAGAGCTCATACAGTGAGGTTATCACTTCCCTCTTTTCTTCAAATCCCTAAATAGAACCCAAACATCACTTGGGCCATGTCAGAGAGATAAGATGAGTCTCTCCCATCCCTTGTAAAGCCTGAAATAGAAGCCCTGCTACTCCATATCCAATGCATCAAGCGTAGGATGTTGACATTTAGCAGTAGGGAAAATTACCCAAACAATGAACTTTCTCAGGTCTCTCTTCTCCCCTCCCATTCTCCAGTCCTCTGNAACAAAAAAAATCTAACCCAAACCCCAAAAACCCAAACCAACTTTCTGTGGAAATAACATGTAGAGGAGAATGAGTCAGGCTCTGTTAACTATGCAAGGATCACCGATCCTGCAGACAGGGATGATTCACCAAGAATTACTAGGTAGAAGAGACCAAACAGAGGGTGCAGAACCAAAGTTGTACCAAAGAAGAGAAGGAGATATTAAATTAAATGGTTCCATGTTGCAAGGCACCTTGCTCTTTATCAAACATCACTCAGCTGGCCTAGGATGACTCACTTGATAATGGTGAGATTATTTACTGTGTGCTTTGTCCAGACTTTCTTTATGAGGAGGAGAGCCAACAGTTTGTAAGACTTCAATCCATCCCCATTTCCTGCTCCTCTCTCTCTTGTCCCCTTTCCTGAGACGCTCACTTACTGAGAGCCTCATCTCCCTGTTGCTTCTGCTTCCACTGTTGCTCTCCCACACCCATTCCCCTTAAATTCGGCAGCATTATGTGACTCTGTTTTCCCTATAAAAGATGCCTTCAAGGAGATGAGAAAAGCAGCTCCTATTTAGGAGCACAGCATGCCATGGGGAGGCCCTCCCAGATGCCACTGGCATAGAAAGCACATTGTCACAAGAGATGGAGAGGAGAATATGAGGCTCAGGTGCCTGGGGGGGAATTCTGCCTGCCAGAATGCTCTCCTGCTATTCCTCCATTCCCCCTTCCTCTTCAGCTCCCCCCCTCACCCTCCTTTTATCTAATAACCATAAAAATTCAAACAGAAAATACTTGCCCTGAAAAAAAAAACAAAAACAAACCAAACCTAGACAAACCAAAAATTAAAAAAGTCTTCCCTCTGCACTTCACAATGAGAGCTGTAAACTTTTTCTGCTTGGAAAATTCTCCTGGTCAGTTTTTCCTACTGTTTAATCCCTGCTTTGAGTTACACAGAATGAGTAAACACATTTTATAAGGTTCTAATTCATACCTAACCCATACAGTTTACAGTTAATGGCTTAACATAGTAAAATACACACACACACGCAGACACACATGCACTTTTTATACACATACATATATACACAGAACCACTGACACACATGGATAAACCAGCCTTGGTCCCACTCCTGGAGACCCCAGCAGCAGGTCTGATCTCTCCAGCATGTGCTGTGCCTTGAGAACAGCCTGGGGTGCTGAGGTGCGAGTTAGGTGCCCCGGGGAGTGGTTTCCACCCTAGATTGCTGCAACCTTCTTTGTAATAAGTGATCAGTCAGTCTTGTTAAGAGAAGGGTGGGAAGCACTGCTCTATCCATGGGGGAATGAAGAATGCCACCACATGGTATCCCAGGAACAAATTTTGGCCATTCTCTGCCCAAAGCAGAGAAGTGGAGTAAAAGCCATAGCAGGGAGCAGTGAAGGCTGGGCTGGAGGAGCTGCAGGGAGCTGGGATGCCATGGCCAGGTGCCAGACAGGCAGCACAGAATCATGGAATCATTAGGAATGGAAAAGACTTCCAAGATCATTGAATCCAAGCTTTGACCCATCCCCACCTTGTCAACTGGGCCAGAGAACTGAATGCCACTGAGCAGGCATAGTCACATCCTTGGTTTTCCTTTTTTTTGTTCCCTCTGCCCATTGCTGCTCTTTGAATTTTTTCAAGTGCAGTGATCAGCTTGAAGATTCAGTCTTAATTTGGGGAGCTTTTCAGATACACAGGTCCTCCACAGGAACTGTGAAAAAGCACTGCAGCTCATCAAGGTGGGCTCCCGGGCACCATTCAAGACCATCCTGGACACTTCTGTGATAACTCATCACTGGAAGGCACAGACAAAAGCCATGGCTCAAGGTAGCCACTCAAATGTTTCCAGCCACTCAAAATGTGAGGGGTGGACTTCAGGCCCCATAATGCTACTTCCATTTTCCTCCTCCTACCCCCAAGAAAATAAATCAAGTGTTTATTTCCTGAATGTGCTGGTCTGAGAAAGGGCAAAACTTTCCTATGGGAGCCAGGTGGCTGGAAAGGGAAGGCAGAGGCAAATATTTGCCAAATTTGTCAATGAGCTCTTATTCAATTTTTCTTATTAATATTTATTTAGACATAATATGAGAGAAACCTGCTCAGACCACAGAAATGTGGGTGATTCCACTGTTATTCTCCTTGTGCCAGCTACTGGGAGGGAGGGAAGGAGGGAGGAGGGAAGGAAAAGCAGAAAAGTGAAGAGTGTCAGGGAGTTTGCTGACAATTTTGAGAGTCACGGGCTTTCATCTTGGCTTAGCAGGAGATGAGATGCCTGGAGAAAGCCAGTGGTTCTATGGCTGGAGAAAGCCAGTGGTTCTATGGCTGGATAGCCCAGGCTTCCTTGCTGATATTCAAGGCACAGGTGTATTTATGTCATTATAGAGTCTTTTTTTTTTTTGTCTTTTTTTTCCTTTTTTTTTTTCTTTTTCCCTTTCCCTTCTTTTAATGAGATGAAGGAGAATAAACCACTACCCCAGGTTTAGTAAATTGTGCAAGATGAGCCTGATGCATTTCTTCAGTGAGACAGTTCATTCCCCAGACAGGAGAACTGTGGTACAATCTAATTTATCTGTGTATCCAGAGGCACTGTGATGCGACACAGTTAATTATTAGGTAAGCTTGAAAAAAATGGGAATTAGCAGAATTATACAGCAGGTAAGGGACTGAGTATGGGCAGATGAAAAGAGGCAATGATAAGAAGAGAGTGATGGGAACTGAGTTATCACTACCAGAGCTCCTCAATGATCACCCTTGTAATCAATCTCATTTCTCACTGGAAATATGGCAGTGGTATTAGCACCGATGAAGTGGTGCATTATTAGGGCACCAGAGGATCAGTCAAAAGAAATTAAAATAACTTGAGGGCTATAGCAATGAAATTGAATGAATTTTAATATTTAAAAATGCAAATTAGGTTAAAGACGGTCATAAAATAGTTCTTTTGTTAGCAGGAACTTCTCCAGACAGAAACAAAGGAGGAGAAGGAGGAATACCTGGATGCACAGGCTGGTCTTGGCAGAAGCACACAGGAATTGGAGAAAAGGAAAGGAAGTTCTTCCTTTAAAGAAAGGATCTCTTTAAAAGGACTTTGCAGGTGAAATTAAGAAGAACCAAGTCCTTTGACAGCAAAAGGCTGAATATGGTGGCCCACTACCTGCCTCACCAGCGAATCACAGAATCCCCAGTCCAACCTCTTCAAAGTAGGACCAAATGTGGAGACAGGGCATGGCTGATGAGGACTGAATTTTGGAAAGCTCTGGGAGCTCATCCATGAGGTTTAAACCACCACTCTTCAGGAGCTGAAATCCCACTGGACGGTGGTGTCCAACAGGGAAGGCCAGGGCACCACTGGGGGCCCAGACTGGCCAGAGGACACAGCTGGGAGCGTGTCCCCTGTTGCCCTCCACTGGATAGCAGGAGGATGTCACAGTGCTGTGTCATGTCTGGGGACAGCACATCCCTGGAGCATCTCCTCTTTCAGCCGGGGTAATGGTTTGTGCTCTGGGAACACAGCAGCTGAACTCGAGATCTGTTTTTGCTCTGGCTGTGTCTCGTGTAGCAACAGCTGGGGGACATAGGTTTGCTCAAACCACAGCCAGACGATTGGAAATAAAAACGATATTCATATATTAATTAACATCTGGTTACTCGTCTAATTGCACGATGCAATGTGCATGAGCTTTTTGTTCCCTCCATATTTTATGCATTGAATGAAAACCAAACAAATGTTGCAAAAGCAACACTGCCGAAGCAAAGAAACAAACAGTATCCAAGTTTGTACTTATAACACTTACTGACCCATGAGTTCAATTAATACGCAGAGGAGGACATGACTAAACCATGACCACGAAGATGGCGGTGACACTGAACTAGAATTAACATCCAGCCTGCTCCAACCTGGCCATTTTCCATTCCCTCTGCATGTATTCCTTATAAAGAATAAATAACAATTGGTTAAACTGAGCACCTCAGGGCCCGATTTAGCAAATTATTACTTAACCGTTTTTAAAAGCTACTTTTAATGAAAACAGGCCCTAAAAACATGACTGTAAAGCACTATCCCAAAGAAAAGGAGCTGATGTCACCCTGCCCATGCAAACCATCCAACAGCAACCGGCGCTTTCTGCCACGCTCTGGGGATGGAAATAGAAGGAGGGGAGGAAAGCCAGATTAACTAATGAAAGTCATCACTCAGGTTGTCTGGTGGGAACACATCATCCTGTGCACGTGGCTGTCCCTGTGCAGTTGGCAGGGGTGGGTGACAGGACAGCTGGTGGCTCCCAGGGAGCTGATGGGGACAGGGTGCATCTGCACGAGGATGTGCTGGGCAGGGAAGGGAAAAGCTGAACATTGCTCAGGGCTGGGTGTTTTGAGATAGGGGCACTGAGAGAGAAGGCAGAGAGGAGAGCAGACCCCTCTTCCTGCCCCACAACCTGGGGAAATAAATGCAAAATCCCACCAAGAAACCCAAACAGGCTCTGACCGTGATTAGGCACTCTCTCAAAAAGATTGCAGGCTTCATTAAAAACAGCAACAACAAAACACCCAACCCTAAGCTCACAGCCTCCTTTCTGAACCCAAGAGCAAAATGGAGTGACAGGAGTCTTGGGGCTCACAGGGTTTTGGAGAGGAGCTGGCACAGAAGCTGGACCCCTCAGCACTCAGCAGTGCTCACCTTGCTTGACTACCAAGCAAAAATCATGGCTCTGTTTGATGCTGATGCCACGGAGGGAACAAAAAACAACTGTTCCCTTCTGGGTGGGCCGGTGCCCATGCTGGAAACTTCTTTCCAGCACAGCAGACACGTTTGGGTGCCACTGGGATCTGTGAGCAGACATGTGGAACGTGAGCTCTGACAGGTCAATGCCACCAGCCAGCACCTGGTGCCACCCTCAGTCTGTTGGAGACCAGGGGCAGAGAGAGTTCCTCTCCTCATTGCAGTCACCCATCCTGGCCCGATGGCAGCCAGGTGTGATCCAGCCCACACGGCTCATCTCACTGCAGCACCTCTGGGAAGGTGATCCAGCAGGACACAATCATGAAATTCCTACTTTATGGTCAGCCTCCCATAACCCCCAGAGATGTTTCCATCCCTTACTGCACCTCTGCATGAGGCCTGATCCATGCTCAGCTGTCTGGGATGGGGATGCCCATGAGGACACCCCCTGAGGTGAGCAGGTAGCCTGCCCTCAGCCACTGCCTGAGGACTTTCCCTGTGCTTAGCTCCCACAACACTGCCAAACTTCAACTGCTTGGGTTGAAATTTTCCACACTGGGTATCTGCCTCTGGCTGAATTCTTTCTGGAAAGTTTCTGATTAAAAGAAATCCAGCCAATTCCAGCAAGGCAGCTAGGAGAAAATACCATTTACTTCATGTTAAAAAAAAAAAAAAGGTGAAAAACTAAACAAAACGTACACAATTGTTATGAAGCGACAGTGTTCAAAGCATGGATGTGGCACTTGTACCTGGATGTGACCTTTCAGTGCCTGAAGAGGCTCCAAGAAAGCTGGACAGGGACTTGTGACAAGGGGCTGAAGTGACAGGACATGGAAAATTACTTCAAACTGCCAGAGGGCAGGCTTAGATGGGATACTGGGAAGAAATTCTTCATTGGGACGGTGGTGAGGCCCTGGCACAGGGTGATTAGAGAAGCTGCCCCATCCCTGGAAGCGTTCAAAGTCGGGCTGGATGGGGTTTGGAGCAACCTGGGACAGTGGAAGGTGTCCCTGCCTGTAGCAGGGGGCTGGAGGACCATCAGATGCCATCCCACAGGCCCAAGTGCCACCCACTTAGGTGCTGAGACCAAAGTCACAGACAGCATAACCCAGAAGCACATCTGCAGAGCCTCGTGGACATTGCCCCATGGCACTCCCAGGGCCAGAGCTCACCACCCTGGAAAGAGCAGGCAAAGAGCAACGCTTAAGCCAACTCTTCTCCCCAGGGCTGTACTCTTCAACTCTCCCTCCCCTAAAAGGGAATCACAAGAGTTCCCTGTCCTAAAGATGGGTGCTCAGAAAAATAATTTTAAAAAGAAAAAAATCATAAGGAATTGAATACTGATGGAATAACATCTCAGAAGAAGAAGTCAGAAATTCATCTGCTGGAGTATCCCACTTCCCTCGCTCAAATTCTTGGTGCCACCTAGAACTGAGTGGGGCTTACACCACACTCCCTAAATTGGGACACTTGTTAAGTAAGAGCTTGTTCTTTATTTGTGTCTGCTCTGTGGTCTTCAAGACAGCTTCAGTCTTCAGGGCTCCTACCCTCTGCTCCTTCACCAGCATCAGGAAACGTGCCAGGAGGAAGGAACAGAGAGAAATCCAGAGGAGACAACTGTCATGTGAAACTCTGGCACGAGTGGCGCAACCGGTTGCATGTCAGGGGGCTTGGGAAGGGGTGGTGGGGGCTGGCAGGGTGGGCAGTTGCTCAAAGGAAACCACAGAGCACTGACCAAGCACTTGGAAGATTCCAAGCATACCTCCCAGATATGCCGGCGGTTACAAAATCCCTGCCCGGATAGGGTGGCGGCATGCCCTTGGGGAGGCAAAAAAAAAATAAAAAAAGAAAGAATAAAAGAAGAAAAGGAAAAGAGGAAAAAACCAAAATCCCAAACAACCATTCATGGGGCAGACAGAGGGCTGCAAGTCCTCTGCTTTCATGAGACACCGCAGGCATCAAGACATTGCTGGCCTGGAATTTGGGCTATGCTTGTGGTCCGCGAGGCGATTTGAAGCCTTCGGTCCCATTAAGCAACATTACATGATAATGCAGCAGCACTCTGAGGCTGAGGGAGAAGGAAAACAAAACAGATGACTCTGGGTGGAAAGGCATTGCTGTAAACCTGGGAGGGAGAAGAACATTCCTTCGGCTACTCTTTTTGGCTGGTTGTGTCCTTTCCTCCCAGCTCCCACCTCTCTCCCTTTCCCCCCCTTCCTTTTGGAGGATTGGTGACAGCAAGGTTTTGGTTTTTTTACTAAAATTTCCATATTAAATAAAAAGGAAGAGTGTGAAAGGCCATGCGGAACGGTGGCAGCTAGACAGTGGAATCTGCAACTGAAGGGTGGAGTTGGAGCACTGGAGAGGTGCCGGTTATTTATAGGGTATGAGAGAACACAAAAAATGTCTGGCCCCTTTAAGGCCCCTTAGTCCAAAC